>JABFPJ010000145.1:0-58987 GCA_022817425.1 Gryon sp. ZL-2020 | reverse complement strand
TTGCTATGAAATATAATAAAAATTGTAACAAATTATTACACAATTTACTATTATATGTAAAACAAAATATATAACACAATATAATAATTTTTATTATATTGTGATGGAATTCAAACATTCCATCTATTCACATTAAAACTTACAATTTTAATGATGAAATTTGACATAACTTTTTTCCATAAAAATTATTAACTTTATTAGTCCTAACATCAAAATATTTTTGTAGTGGCAAAGTTACGTGAAACCATAAAATTCTTAACCGAAAAACTGATTAGTAATGGGGAACTAGCGGGGTGAGATGGGATAAAAGAAAAAATCAAAGATATTACCGAATCAGGTCTATCTTTAGATGATCAAAAGAGGAAATTAAGAAACTTGTCCTGCAAAGTAGTTAAGAAGTTGAAAATAGTAACAAACAACATTGCAGTTAACACCCAGACTGTGTCAACTGTGAACAATAACAACGTCACCACCACCACTAACAACTACATCCAACAACCTCATACTAATCCACCCCCTGGTATAACCCAAGAGGAACTGACTAGATTTCTCGGACTAATAAATTCATCATAGAAAATCTATCGCGCGGTGGAAAGATACGCATACCAGCTAGTCGAAAAACCTATTTTGGATCCGCTCAATTTCGGAGACGTATCTGGAGAATTTACTGGATATTCTCCGACGTGCCCCTCTTATTCTCCGCCCCCTACAGAATATCCAGGACCATCAAGATCAAGGCTCCATTCGCCAGCCCCAACCGAACAAACGTCGTCGGAAGAAGAAGATGAGGAAGATGATGTTATAGTATTAGAATAATAAAATATCATTTTTGTTAACTGAAATTTTTTCTTTCTTTCTATCACCTGAATCATATCCTAAATTCTATTTTTTATGAGCCCATCTGGCTAAATATTCATGACAATATTTTAAGGAGGTTCTTTACCATTTGCAATTTTAAAAAACAAAAATTAAAAATGAAAATTTTGCATAAAATAATAGATGAAATTATGACGTTGTATACAACACAAAAATTGAATTATTAGATGAAAATATACTTTGAAAAGATTTATCAACCAAAATGCATATTATTTAAAAAAGAAAATATAGCGACGTTATAAGCAAAACTGTATTTATTCATAAAACACGTATTTTTAGACATTTAAATTAGTGTTTTTGAATTAACGACACAGACAAATAATTTATAACTATAATGGAAATGTTTCTTGCACATCACTGCACATTTTAATATGTTTTTAGTCCAGTTTTCTACATTTTTTGTTCAGTTTTTCAACGAATAATGCATTAATTTTCATTAGCTCCATAAGAAGAAATGTAAAAACTGTGATTTTCAATAACATTTTTCCTATTAATGACACAGACAAAAAATCTGAAAAATATCATACGTATTGTAAATATTAAAATAAACTATCGCTCAAGATTTCAAGTATTTCTCTACATTTTGAAAATTGTAAAGAACCTCCTTAAGCTGTTAAAGAAATTGCAGAATGAAAATTATGCCTTGAAAAATAAAAATTAGTCAAAATGACTACTTCCCCCATTCTAATGTTTATAAAAAATTATTTAGCTAAATAATTAATTAAAAGACTAATTTTAATTTGTCATAAAACTATATTCAATGTGAATCATACACGTTTCAGACGATGTCATAATAGTTCATTCCTATATATGGATTACATAAGAAATTGTATACGAAATAACAACGCGAAGATGAAATTATGCGTTCGTTCAATTATACACCAAGAAGAAGAATTGTGAACTCACCAACTGGCGTTTCCTGACCCTCTTTAAGTCTCAAGACGATTTCCGTCTGACCGTCGGTCAAAAAGCGAGGCGGTCTGTTAGACGCAGCGCACGGTATAATAAGCGAAGCAACCGCAAAAAGAATTGGCAAGTTTGCCTTGAATCGTGTTCGTTTCAATGATCGGTGTATCGAGTCAGTCTCGCTCTTTTGGGTCATCTTGAGTTAGTCGTTGGCATAATTGTTCATGGAATTGCCGGTTGTCTTGGGTGATGTGTTAGTAAGGAAAAATTATTTGTGGTTTTGCCAAACCCAAGTTGCGGCAAACACATTAATCAATCGTAATCCTGAGAATAATACTTTTACGTTTGCTTTTCTAATTCGCACAGTGTTCCTGAAACAAATAAAAATACGCGCAACGATTAATGTACGACATAATTGTTTATCCGTGAGAATTTGATAAGTAAGATAAGGTGCGCTTTTCTCATCCATCGACTGCCATAATTGAATGAGGAAGAGAAATCGGTCAAATGAAACAACCGTTGCTGCGTGCGATTGTCTGTCGAAAAAAAAAACTAGATCGTATTACATTTTCACGTTGCTTTGAATCACTGAACATTACATTTTGGTCAGATGTTATATCGCGTGTCCTTAAATGTCTACAGTTCACATTTAGCGCTATACGCAGTCATTGAATTATGAAATCATAATTGCTAGAAACTAAACTTTGATGGATTTGTTAAATACAAAAGTTTCTTCATCGAAATATCGTTTAATTAAATTATATCAATCAATAAGCATAATTATTACAAAGTTAAAAATAAGTATTTTATCTATTAAAAAAATAATTAACAATTATATTATTAATTATAATAAATTTATATTTATATTACATACTAAATTGTATTATAATCATATAAAATATGAATATTACATTTATTACAAAAATTTCTCTCATTCATATGTTACGGATAAACACAATTTTTTCAATTAATATTCTTTTCAGGATTAATTCAGAAACAAGAGGAACTTAATTGAAAAGAGAAAAGAAATGAAAGAATTATTTTCAAATAATTGAAAACAATTATAGATACATTTTTTATTCTAGTCTCATAAATGGGAATTGCTAATAATAAATGATTTATTATTCAACTTATGCATTTGGTTTATAATCCTTTTTCTTATAATGTATAACATAACATACTTCTCACTGGCGATTTAAGTGCCATCAGTAAATTAGATAACGCATGCATTGTGAAAAAAGATTATAGGACAATTCTAAGTGTTTCATAATCTGACGTTACACATTTTCCTGAATTTTGCAAATTAATTATACAATTCATCGTATTTGGCGTGCTGTTCACGTTATAAATTCATGAATCGTTTTTCGTCATAAATTCTAATGTACAGTTAAGTGTATTTACTTCACCGGTTTATGCAACACGATTCTTATGCCAATTTTTCCGTATGAACTCTTTTAGTTGTTATAGCTTATGAGCCAAGTAACTAGTTACTCATTTTGCGTCAATAATTAAGACAGTTTATCATTGATCGTGTATTGAGGACTTAAATATGACACACTTCATTAAAATCTTGTGTCAATCATAATTTTTCTTGTCTACTTAATTACTTGTGATTCAAAGAAAGTTGTTAATATGAATCACAATATTTGAAGTTTTTATAAAATGTTCATCTTTTAAATTTCGATTAATTAAATGTTTTAAAAATATTGTATATAAGTATAAATGATTAACAATAAAGATTAATAATGTTAAATAAATAAACTGTTAAATTTAGATATTACTTTTAGACGTTCTAAATTGTAAACTGCTATTGAAATTGAAAATGAATTTCGTACGTTTTGAAAAAATAAACTTTATAAACATATAAATAAATAGTTGAATGTGCTTTGCAAATAAATTAATTTGTAAAAAATAAATTATAAACCATAAATTTTGTTATTTTGTACTTATATTTGAATAGTGCCTATGAACATATACGTTCTTCAGTGAAATGTTTGCCATACTTTGGCAATGATTTTGTTTTTTACACGGAAAGTGTATATAATTGTATTGCATGCAAATATTTTTCGTTTACAAATAAAATTAATTAAAAAATATGATGGACATATTTTGCAAATATGAAACACTTTCGGATAAATTAAATCATTTTCTGTAACAACTAATTATTATTTATCTTCTAACTAGAATTTTTTTCTTAACAAGAAAAAACTTCATTTCAAATTCAGTAAATTTATGTAGAGAAATTTAACGATCGTATATTTATTGTTAGTAACATTATAAACCGTCGAATTGTTACTTTTAAAATCATACTTTCTTAAATTTACTATAATTTGTTAATCACAATAATAATAGTATTTAGAATTAAAATACTTATATCACTTGCTTCTATATAGTTAATATAAGTAATTCTTAATAAAATTCAAATGAATAAATAATCGGCTGATTAAGAAAATGCAACTATTATAAAAACTCATTAAAAATTTTGTATCGGAAGCGTATTTGCTTAGTGCTGCACAGCTTATTTATTAACATAGTTTAACATAGTAGGGTAAACTTTACGGAGTGCGAGTTCGAGTAATGAGATAATACGCGCCCGAGTGCAAAATAAACGGAATATTGTTGTCCATTTCCAGTGTTTCCAGATCGCGCGCATATACATAAGCATTCGAATATCGGTGAGCCATACCTACTTGATTATCTTTTACAATCAAAGCTATTGAAATGGGTTTTGTGTAGTTGGTCCTTCAATAACATATACCATACGCCAAATTTTCTGTATAATTTACTCTATAAAATTTATATGTCAGATGAATTATTGACATCATCAAAAAGAAATATATTCATCAATGATTAAATTGTAACGAAACTCGTCTTTGGTAATTACAACTTTTCCTACTAGATACATATTTTAAGATCCCAGAAGAATATTTTCAATCAAAGTGTATTTATTTTCCTTTGGTATAATTCAATTACTGGAGTGAAAACTGAATAAGAAATTATCATCCTGAACAGTAAAAACGTATAGAAATTTAGGTTAATAAGATCGAACGTTTATCACTTTTCCTGATTGCAAGTAGTTACACCTTCTTTTACCAGTAAATCGTTTTTCTAAAAAAAATTTATTTATGAATCATCATTTCAATGTATATTTTTGACGACTTTGAATATCTAATGTACTTTATAATATATTAAAAAGAGACACTACAGTGTCTCTTAATTGGTCCAATTCTGCGTTTCTTGTTCGAACAACATCGATCGCAGAAGAGAGTCGACCGAAAACGCTCATCGATAAAGGAGCATCTTTGTTTGTATTTGTGCGTGTGTATAGTCTGGAAACACTGTCTATTTGCAATGCTCGCCGCTACTCGCGAAGAATAATAATAAAGTTCGCGCGAGTCTGCACCCTTTTTTGAATAATGTGCACGCTTACACTGCTTATTACAGACGTATTATTTTACGCGCAGCTGATTTTGACCCTGATTTTAAAGGCACGTACCAAGCAATGCACGGTGCGTGTTTACGTATAAATGATGCGATGCTGTTCATTCAAGAGTCACGATATACCTATATTACACAAATAAAAAAAAATGAAAAAAAGCGCAGCAAAATAGAGAATGCGTTTCGCTTGCACGGTGTCGACGACTAATCAAACTTGCATAACACAATTTCATGAATAAAATAATATTGCAATGAAAATTTTACCCGCTTGATGGATTCATATGATTTTTTCTTTTTACATTTATGAAATATTTTTAAATTTTAAATTATTTTCGAGAAGAATTTCGATATTTTAATATGCTTACTTTATAAGATGCTAAAAGATGTAATAATATTTAAATGTTTTTAATGAAACATCTTATTGCATCTGAAAATGTAATATTTATATATAAAATGTATACTTTATCATTTTATATCCTCAATCTTACTCTTATGTTAAATAAGCAATAATCAAATAAACACACAAAAAGTACTTTCATTTTTCGTATTCAAAGGTGGATATGAAAATGATTTTTACTTATACCATTGAACGCAGATTGATGGTTAATAATGTTGATTCTTATGATTAATATATGAAGTAACATGTTTAATTGTCAGATACGAGATAATAAGTAATGTCTATGTCACAATTGTTTATTAATAACATACTTTCAGATTCTTACCTTATAACAAAGCAAATAATTTTCCTTTGTTTAAAAAGTAAATGAGAGAAAATTATAATCGCGTTTTTATAAAATTTTTAACTGAATGAAATTTATACATTTTTATATTTACAAATATACTGTAATTTCATGTAAAAATTAAGTAAAACCTCAGCATTTGGAATCCTAAATGAAATATACTTTTCAGCATGTTGCAAGCATCGTAACATGATTTTAAATGATAACAATCTAATAACAAGATAAGGTTTTTTTGGTAATGATTTTGTGGTTTCTCTATTTTTTCTTTTTTTTCAAATATGCAAGAAGCCTTCATTTGTTCGTTTCACTTTCATTATGAAGAAGATGAGTTTTTCCAGTAGTACGACACAACTCGGTGCGCAAGTGTCACGTGTCGCAATGGAGTTACGTTTAATTTGACAATTAGTAAACGGGTTCATCGTTTTAAGTAAAGACGCTTTCTCTGCGATATAGAACCTGTCGTACAATGTCAAGAGTGTCTCTGCGCGGCCACAATTACTTACAGTGAAAGCGAACGGGAAGAATCCAAAAATTCTCACGCAGACAAATTGGAACACTCTGTATTCATCTTACGAACCAAGATTGTAATTTCACTTTTTCGTGTGATAATTTTTCATAGGGTGTTACGTTAGTTATATAATACGTTACAATTAACTAATCTGATGAACTGCATTGCAATTGTATTATATCATTCAGTTTAACTCATTCACACACAATGTTGGTAGAATTCAAAGATAATTACATTTGTAGAGTCTTATTTTTATTTGAAAGATAAATTGTTTTATGAAAGTAACAACGAAATGCAGTCTTTCAACAAAAATTTGTGCAAAGTAATAAGCAAATCATTCAGACACAAAAGGGTCTTCGATTTAATCGCTCTCTCTTTAATCAAGTAAATTCTAATTGAAGAACGCCAATCACTTTTCCGCATAAAAGTAGATCTGTTCCAAAGTTTCCCTTTAAATTTCTAATCATGACATAGTGTTTCATCTATCAGTATTGCTCAACTAATAAAAACGTTAGATTTTTATGACATAATAGACAAATATAATTACCCTGAGAAACGTTATATCTTAAGTTCTTGAACGTCTGAATCAAGACAGACACTTGCATCTGTTTATACTCTTTTTCGTTATTCTGATTGTATCACAATCATCAATTAGACTCGGTAGATCTGATTATGTCATCACAAAATGTTTGTCTGAACATTGAATTCCAAAATTCACACGATATTTTTTGAAGTGGAAAAATGTAGAGGATAATTTAATCTTTTTAACTTCAAAATTTAGATCATTCAAAAAAATGATCTCATTGTAACTTGATATTCAGTTTTTTTTATTATCGTGTTTTTCCCACATAATAAATGTTAATGTAAATGTAATAAATGTTAATTTAATTTTTAATTAGTAATATTACCAGAAAACAAAGTTACAGCGGTTATATTGAAAAGATCATTAACACGTGTCACGTAAAATATATAATTATTTTATTACATGTCAACAAAAAATGATAATGAAAATTTATTCGTACTAATTAGACAATCGAAACCCAGTACATTCATTAATAAAACCTGTTCATTCAGTTCTTTTGAAAATGTGTTTTTCTCAGAGTTGCGTATACATTTTTTTTTCTTTTGCTGCCGTCATTATATACCAGTTTCCGGTGGTGGTCAGTAGCAAGTCTAACGCCCGGAAACCTGATAGCTATGTGAGATTACACTAAATCGTTAAATCAGCACACGGCAATATCTAGATTAATTTCGCTGCAAGACAGGTTTGTACAGGATGATCAACAGCCAGATGAGATGCAAGAAAATATTACGAGAAGAATTCATGCAGAAATATGAAACCTTTGCACAATTGCTTAACATAGTTTTGACCTACTTTTGTCCAAATAACAATATTTCTTATAAAATATTAGTATTGAAATGTATGAAAAATAAAATTTTTCAATTTCAAAAAATAATTTAAAATTCGAGCATTTCGTATTTCTTTCATTTAAATCATGTTTTTAAAAGCTGAAAAGATGTATTGAAATTTACATTCAACTAAAACTCTTATTCTTTGATTTGTATAAGCTCATTTTACTCTAGTTTTCAAGCAAAACTAAAAAATATCAATGAAAAATAAAAGAAAGTTTAACTAAATGAGAAAAGTTTAAATGCAATATCAATTCAATGTGAAGGTTTTTGTTGATTATAATACAATGAACTCTTTCAACATTTATTACAACCTTCGTAACACTTGTAACACTTTAAACACACACAGCTATTGCTCTCTTTAACAACCAACTGCAACGGCTACGCTCTTAACTCATAAGTCTTTTTTAAACGCCAGTTTATTTAAAAACTCATGTTAATTTCATCTATGTTGTTCTTATTATTTCTTTCATATATGCTTCCGGCCTTCTAGATATCACTACAATTAAAATATTCATGCAATATTGTTTTCAAAATTGCATAGTTTTAAAAGCTTTATTTCAATCGTCTTTTTATGATTATTAAATTAAAAATGCATTATGTGAAATTAAAAATCCAAATAATTACTTGAATACTTTCGATAATTTGAATTTGAAATGTGATCAATTTGAGAAATCCTTCTGCTATATTATTCCAATTTGAAAATTTCCATAATTATTTATTAATTTTTAAATAAGCTAAAATAACTGTACTTTGATTTGGTATGAGATAAAAGAAATAAATTATATTTAATATTTATACTTAGATACTTTTTATAATTACATTTTTCGCTAATTCGAAGCAATTATAGCTTAATTTCTAAATATAATTAAACATTTTTAATACTTGAGATGTCATTCCATGGAAAAAAGAAGTACAAAGTTGTTAGAAACACAAGTTATTCTACTTTCAATCTAAAGAAGTTGATATGTGAAAACCCTTTTTCTCTTTAATTCGATTGAAATATTTCAGATTAATTGTGATGGATGAGTGAAAACTGGTTTTATCGATCGTAGCAAATATTTTTTAATACTGCAATTAATAAAATTCACAAAAAGTAGTTTTTTTTTATTTCTAGTAACCTTTTAAGCTTTTTTTAAATGTATTTCTCTTCCAATTAATATAATTAATATGAAATATTAATAATGTTTTTCATATGGAAGTTTTTATGTATGTATATCGTGAAATAAAATTATTTTTCTTATATAAAACTTGGGAATCACACCATGAAGTATGATATTATCAATCGATTTTAAGCAGGATAGTTCGCATGTGTGCGCCCTTCAACTTCTAGAAAC
The DNA here is from genome assembly GCA_022817425.1 of Gryon sp. ZL-2020. Taxonomy (NCBI): domain Eukaryota; kingdom Metazoa; phylum Arthropoda; class Insecta; order Hymenoptera; family Scelionidae; genus Gryon; species Gryon sp. ZL-2020. The sequence goes on along the minus strand of JABFPJ010000145.1, from coordinate 49,772 downwards.
TTTATAACACAAAGTGTCGGTAAATTTTTGACGATGAAGGGAACATTTTCAAACTTTCTCTTACAGTTTTTCGATAGATAATTAGTTATATATTGATTTGAATCAGTCTTTTTTTATTGAAACAGTAATTAAAAACTAATGTCAGTCAAAAAGTTGGTTACCTAGCAAACAGCAAACAACATCAAAACCTTATATGACTTATTTGAATATGAATCAATTTCGCTATAATGTTTTCTTATTTACGACCAGATTATGCTGATAATGATCTCTTTCATTGTGAACTGATTGTAACTTCTGCCTGTGTAAAATTATACCACATAACTTTATTATTGCAACAATGTCATTAAAAGGTGGGAAAATTGTATTTGCACATTATGATTTAAATGAATTTTATGAGTTTAAAATCAAATTGATAATAGATTTTAAAATAAAGCTATATTATATTGCTAAATTTTTATGTTATAAGACTCATAAAAATAAAAAGATTATATATTTTTTCATATTTATAGCGGAAAGAAATTATTTCATTATTTTCCACTTGAAGTAATTTACGGGTATATTATTTCTATTTTAAGAAAAAAAGTAATATAACTTTAATAGAAAATATAAGACAAGAATCAAATAACAGAGTGTCAACATAATTTAGTTTTCATTGTTTTAAAATTCAATTTCATGAATTATTACTTTAAAAATGTTATTTCACTTTATTAACTATAAGAATTTTATAAAAAATCAATTGAATTATATATCATTTTCTATGAACAAATATGAACAAAAAATGTATTTCAGAAAATTGTGCATTGCAAGTAATTTCATTTAAATTTATGGAAGTACAACCATTAATCGCAGGGGGCAAATGACGTCACTTCCTACACCTGTCATGTGTGTATCCGAAACCGAATGATAGGTTTATGCGGGGTCCTCATTTACTGACATACTACATGCATAAGGTCTTTGTCGACATGCTGTCTGCTATTTCGTCTCACCCTACGAAAAGTATTCTTGCGTGACGACACTTCCCCCCACAAACCAAACACCCTCATTTGGCACACGAACACACCAGTTTTCCTCTCTCTCTCTCTCTCTCTCTTTTCCTTATTTCTTGGCGTCAGAAATCAAGGAAACACGTTACAATTTTAAACCGAATGCATGACTAATCTATATCCACTAAATGAACTTTACATATTTTGACACAGTTTGAAATTCGTTTGCAGAAATTACATTTTTATATATTGGTTATATGCAAATTAAATGCAGTCACATAAATTGAAGCTTTGCATTTACATGTTTGTAAATCAAAAACGTGCGGAATTGTATATTCATCATAGCTTTTTCAGGATAAAAAATAGCGAATAATAACTACAGAACTGGCTTTATATTACATTTCAATCATAAAGCGAAATATTTTAAATAATTGATAACGCTGAGTTTTAATTTTAAGTAAAATACTGTAATACTACATTAAAATTTTAATTTTCGTGATAAAACTGAATCAATTAAAATGTGGCATGAATAATATTACGTTAAAATGTAAGAATTGTGCTTAATTGTAGAAATTGCAAAAATAATTCAGTGTGTTTCAATAAATTATGATTTCGAAATATAAAGTTTCCGAGATTTATGTACAAATCATAACAAAAATTTCATTCGCGGTACAATAATATTTTACCTTCATTTCGGCGCAACGTTAATTTGCGTTTATCATATATATTTAATCATCATTTACAATGAAAATCGTGGAATATATTTGTAATTAATTGATACAGTTACTCTCGCATTTTGTTATCGTGTTCCGTGCTATAGAATAAGATACTTTCAAACGCGTTATTTGAAACGTTAAGAAAGTACTTTCCAAAATGAATGAGAATCTGCAATTCAGTCGCTAACCTGAATTTGTTACCCGGTTTTTTTACGCTGAATTAGCGAATCAAATGGTTTTATTCAATGATGTAATTTCATAAATTAAATGTATATAAAAGCGTATTATCAGATTGGTTGCTGAGTAAGAAGAAATTTCGTTATGCATCACAGTCACAACGTAATGAATTGTAATAAATTACTGCCGATATACTTATGTTCAAAATATCTGTCTGTATATAGCGTTACCGTAAAATTTGATTTTTTTTTTATTAAAATACATTTACAAAACAAAATTTTGTTCCCAAACATTCAATGTTGCAATATTTTTTGTGTGATGTAAAAATTCAAATGTAAAAATATGTCCATCGCAAAATTAAATTATAAAACATTTCCAAAAAATAAAAAGTTAATTGAACTTTACAACAAACTGTAGTAATTATAAACATAATTTTCGATTTCGACTAATTTTACTCACATGATTTTTGAAAAACTAAAAAATTAGAATTGATAAATGTTTGTGATCCACATTTGCGACGTTGCACTTAAAAACGACAAAAAATAAATCAGGAACTGAAATATAATTTTTTGGTTCGATCGATTTTAAAGGCACAAAATAAACACTACTTCACAGGTAAGGTGAACGAATAATCGCACCTGCTTGGGTGAACGCGCGAGTCTTACTGAAAGTATCGGCAACTCGCACATCCTGCGATAGCCGGTTACCCCCTTTCCAACTTCTGAAATACAATACCTCTCCTGATCAGTTAGAAATTAGTGTACATATTAATTACTTCATCCGTTTCATTTTTCATCTTCTTCTATAACATTTCACTTTCGTTGGTACATTTGGACATAAGGACTGGATAATTAAACATTTAAAAGCATTTTAATGATATGTTTTTATATCCTAGACATTATGTTATATATATTTCCTTCATATATATAGAAAGCATATTATAGTTATACTTTGTAAGTGCAGGAAAATAAAAGCATACAAGTTTACAAGAACAAAATTATGGAACAAAAAATTGAACGATTTATATCCGTACGTAGAAAAGAACGAAAATAAAATTTAGATCCTTCCTTTAGAACTGTAATTGATCGTGTATTACAGTTCAGTTAATAGTTAAATGGGTAAACCAATTAAATATGACTTCTTTATTTATGTTTATTACAAATCTTTCAAATACAATGGTTGTTTTATTCACTACAGTTATATTATATTATACCAAATTTGTCTTATACATATGATGTACTTACAATTTACGATTTGAGCAGTCGTTGCACCAAATATTTCTAGGGAAATTTTGTGTGTGGACGTTACATTCTTAATACACGTATCATTGTGGGAATGAAATATTAATGCAATCTAATAATAATAGAATTAAAAATAACTAAGAAGTTAATTTTCAAAGTATTTAAGATAGGACTGTCATGAAACAACTTTTCTTAGCATTTCTTGTAATAAAATATGTTTTAATTTAAGTATTTTTACATCAATTCCAAACATTCAGCCCTTTTTACCGTTTAGTTATTGAGATATTAATTGCCAATGATTACTAATTTAACAATGTTATAAGCAAACGTACCAAAATGCTTTTTTATTAATATATTAATTCCTGTTCTTAGGATTCTTATAAAAAATTCGTCTTGCATTATGTAGAACATACACTTTTCAATAGTATTTCATAATAATAATTTTACCGTCTAATTTTCTAAATAAATGCAGTTTTTACTACATTTTACTAAAAAAAAGTGTAAAATATTAAGAAAATGTTATAACCCTATACATGATACGCTTCTTCACGATCGTCCTAACTTAAATATAGTATTTTTAATTAAACTATAAATTAATTCAGTATTATATTCCAATAATAATTACGTTATAAACAATTAAATAATGGTTTTTTTCGATTACACTAACATTAACATTCCGCAGATATGTGTATTTGTGCTTATATTACTTTTTGGACAGATGGCTACATAAAATAATAGAACACGTCTTTCGTGAACAGGATTCTTTGTATAACAAATGAGAAATCATTCTCACTGTGAATATGTCTTTGCCATTTGCTTTCATTCGATGATGTATCTTATTATACATTCAAAGGACAGATTGAAATCATTATACATTTCAATATCTTGAAGACATATTTATAAGTAATTTGTTTAAAATTTTAATTGTAAAAATTACACTAATTTGCGTTTAAATATTTGTTCTCTTTTCTGTTAAATGTAAAACAGTAACCAATGAAATCACGAAGATTTCAATCAAGTCGCTTCAGAGAAACAAATTGTGTTGGTTTCCCATTTGTTTATTTTACCGTAAATACATACTTTGTTCTATACTACGAGTACAACTTTGTTAGCTGTATATATAATACCGTTTACATTGCTTACCAAATCTAGTTTTTGGCACAGTATCCACTCTCAACAACACGCAAGGATGTTGTTGTTTCAATATTAAATCAAGATTATTTAAAACAAATGATTTTTACAAATTATTTCAACGCGATACATTTTGCATTAACACGTTGGATGACACATTTTGTTTCGTTTTATTTTATTTTGTTTATTTCAATTTTAATTTGCAATTATTTGTTAATTAATTGTTTCATTCAGTTTTTTAAAATAATTTCATATTTTTGAACGATAATTAAAAATAATGATCGATTGTTCATCCAACATATTAATAAGTACTTAACTATTTCCTCTTTGCACTTATGCCCGCACGAAGAAAAGAGTTTCTTCCCATTGACAGATGATTTATAATCTTTTCCTCAATGTATTCTTTTATATAGAAGGCATTAGTTTACCAGAGGCACTTAGTAAATAATTGCACAGCGAATTGGAAAGGCGTGATTTGTATGAACTCAAAAAATCAATTTACATCCATTTTTGGATTTACATGCAATTAAATCACAATTATTTGCACTTATTTTAATATTAATTAAATCGATATATTGCATAATGAATTTACTCAATTTTGTTATATTTCATAATATATATTACGCAAAGAACAGTCGAATTATAATGGCTCATATATACATTGAAACAAAATTAAGTTATGAAAATGTATAAAATTAAATTATATTATCATGCAAGAAATGGTTAAACATTTTTCTTCGTACAATCCTTATACTAATACTCTCGCAACATTTCGTTCCCTTCAATTTATATATTGCGTTAGAATAATTAATTTATATATTATCAGAATGCAAATATATACGAAATCATATTATTTCTCACTTAGAATATTTTTAAGAATTGTATATAAAACTAAACGAACTACATTTTTGGTTTGTAATTACATATCCTACATTTTAATTAACATTAGGGTATTGAGACATTGATTAAAATATTACGAGATTAGTGCACTTTGTACACAACTTCCTTATTTTTTTACAGTAATGGATAATTATATTCTGAAATGAAATTGTATATTCTTATGCATAGTTAAGCTTAATATAGACTATTTGTATGTTATTTAAATACTTAATTGCATATATTAACATATGAAATATTGGCCATTATTGCCAATTTTCATGGACTATAACAATAATACTGATACAGGATATAGATGTACATTATTTTATCACTTCTCTAATACGTAAACATATAGTTAAATACCCTTTTGCAACAATCGCTCCAGGGTCATTTTATAATAAAAATATAACATGTTAATTTTATCAGAAATAATATTATTTTTTGCTTATTATGACTTATAATTTTGGCCAAAACATTTTTTATTATTTCATTTTCTACTTTATTGGTATCTAATTATTTAAAGTGATAATTCAGATGTAAATTAAATCTTAAGATTCTGCAATTAGTTTATAAAATTGATGTAAAATTAAAAGGAATCTGGCTTTTTTTCGGCCCTGGAAAGTTGTGTTACATGCCTATTCAGAGCTATGAAAGCCCTTTGAAGGCCCTATATAGGGTTTTCTATTATACTGACCTTATTCACTTTGTGAATTTAAAAAAGTATTAAATTGTTAATACTTGTTCAAATTTACAAAGTAGGCCTTTGTAATTCTGCCAATAAATATTATTAGTGGGGTTGTCTTTGGGAGGCCCTTGTAATAATTTGGGCATGCTCTGATAATTTATTACTAGGGTCATAATAAATATAATAGTATATTTTGTACCAAGGGAGATAAAATGGTAAATGTTTTTTTCTCGAGCGAAGCTTACACCCAGGACAAAACCGAAGGTTGTAATCGCGAGAAAAAAAGAAATTACGTTTATTCCCATTGATGCAAACTATTTTTTACATCACAAGGGAGCCTTAAATGCAGTTTACAGCAAATTTGTGTCGTAAACTGCATTGACGGCACCGCACGACGTAAAAACTCATTATACTAATATATTTGAACAAAATATCTTTTTCTATAAAATGTATCAAATATTGTTTAAATTTATGTTGCGTGGATGTATATAATTGTTGGTTAAAGTAGTTTTTCACTTTATTATCAAAAATTGTATTATGTAAATAAATTTTCAAGATTTCCTCATTAAATCGCCTTGAAAGATTTTTTTTGCTATTAAAAATATGATATTATTTTAGATAGATTATCTTAACTTGAGCACCGTAGACAATGAAAAATTTTGTCATGTTAAAAGTCGATGAAAATGTATTTTTGTATACAAAACCATACGAGGGATTAATAAATTGCTCGGAATTGTTTTAAAAGGTTAAAAATATTTTTAGGTAAAAGGTGTCAAAAGTTTAGCTTGTATGTGGTATCAAAGGTCGAGTATAGGATATGAATGTTAGCGTTTAGATTAATTTGTGTTATATAAAAAACAATTCTGAAATTATTTCAGTCTCTTATATAATAAATCTTGGAATATATTTATATTATAAGATTAGGACTCCTTAAAAATTTTGTACATCTTATGGATCCTAAGTGTATTCAACCGAAAAAACATCAATATGGTAAGATTGATTCACAATGAAAGACCTGCGTGCTAAATATTTACATTGAATTGTATAGACAAGGATGTTTTTTACTTTTTAGAAAAAGTTCTCATCGTCTAAAAGATCATTAAAATCATTTAAATTGAATTAAATAAATTTTCAGTGAATAAAAATAGTACAAAGTTATTATTTATTGAAAATCAGTAGAATAATTATTACTTTCTAGTATGTAGCAGTGTAAAAATATGTTTATCATTTCGAATTATTCAAATGTCGTACATACATTGTACTTAGCACAATTATGCAATGTTAAATAATTATATATCAATATTAATGTTTTCATTTATTTAATTCAGTTTAATTTTATGTTATTAAATGCAAGCATGTTTCCCATTTTTATTTCAAATTGTACTGAATTTTATTTGTCACTGAATTTGAATTATTCCTTCTTAAAAATTTAATGTTTTATTATTACATTACCAAATATATTGCAACACCAAATTAAGGATAACAAATTTGTTCTCTTTTAGAAATGAAATATGAATAAATACTGCATACTATATAATTTATCAATTAAAGCATTTCGAAAAACGGTTAGATTTCTTATAATAATTTTTTAATGAACAAGAAACTGTATTTCAAAATATATTTTGGTTTTTACCTTATTAATTTGTCCAATCTTATTTCGAATTTATTATTAGTTAATAATCATTATAATTACGTATCATTTATATAATCTACTAATATAATATAGTACATTTGAGCTTTTCAATCACTAAGAGAAATATGGACTTAATTTAAGTTAACGTTAAGTTTGGCTACATTTTTATAATAATATTTGTATAATTAAAAAACAACCAGCAATTCTTCAGATTGGCATAGCGATTTTGTGACATTTATTAGACCATAATGAAATTAGTGTCAATATTATTATGACATAAAGTAAAGTTTAATTGCAGTTTTCCATGAACATAAACTGTTATTGAATACTTTGTCAAATGTGTATTATGTAATACTGAAAATTAGCGGTACTTATAATACAAAATGAAATAAAATCATTTTATAGCATAACCATTTAAATTAATGTTGCGAAATCTAACGGTACATAAAAAAATTTCTGTATAAACACATTTTTCTCTCAGTGCTGCTATAATGTCATCATCATTCTTTACAGTAATGGCGTTAAATATTTACAGTATATCGATAGTATATCAATTATGTATTATTCAAAGTAGATAACACATCATTGATATGAAGAATATTAACGATAATTGTTTGACTAATTTCATACATAATTACAAATCGTTTATAATACAACTAAAAAACCTCTAAATCGAATAATAATTTTTAGTTTTTATATTTCATTCCAAATAGTACTGAGTTTAAACTTTAATGGAAAAGGGCATTTAAAGTCAATTTTATTATGTTGCTTGTTTAGTTATTATAATAACATAAAGAAATATAGTATTATGTTACAAAGTTAATTTGACAAAAAGCTGTTTATCAATTATTTTACGAGACAGATCAAAAATACATTTCATTTTAAATTAAATTATTCATAAAAATTCAGCGACAAGATGGAATGAAGATGTTAGCATTTAATCAAACTTTTTCATTGTGTGAATGATTTAATTTAATCAGTATTCTCGATTCATATCATATTAATTCTTTAAAATGATTTGTATTGAATTATTTTCAATGAGCTTATTGAGTAATTTGAACCTCATTAACAATTTTTACATTAACCTTTGTTTTGTTTTCCCTGACAGATATTTGCACTAAATTTGCATAAATGTTATTCTCGTAATAATATTATATTACCGGTAAAATTAGAATTCGTCTTGTTTAAGTACTGAAAATTTGTACACTCTGTTTTTTACAAATCATCACATGCTCCCTTTTTGTAAATGCTTCTAACAATTCTTTTGATAATTGAAATCTTATTTTTAGAATAAAGGTTCTTACAATCATTGGGACTAGAATTATCACAAAAGAATGTAAAAGTATTTGTACAGCGATACAAATAAATGAACATTCAAATAATTAATAAAAAAGAATAATTTTCAAATTATCCATTTTTCAAGTATGTTGATTTAAAATCAATACACTTAAAATCTGCTTACAGCTTCATCATCTGCAACATAATAATTGCAGCTTTTCACAGCCGATCCATACATGTTGTATGTAGGACTTGCAAGTCTTGCAGTATTACCACAATTTAAAATCTTATCTTCTAATCCAGATGGATATGGTGAAACAACATTTGCCTTTCTATCTCTTTTCACGAGAGTCATCCGACAATCTTCTGGTCGTAAAGGCATGGATGGATAATTTGGCTGTCGTGCAAGAGTAGTTAATGATCGATCTCCTGTATCGTTGAAACTATAACATTTAAATTATTATTAAATTATGCCACGAGGTAATTTTTTCGCATTCCTTTTCAAATCAATTATACATGTCAACTCATATTTTTAACATTTTAATTCTACTTTTTTTTAATTTCAAATAATACAATATTTTATACGAAACAAAAGAGATTTAATTGGAGATAATAACTATAAATTAATGTAAAAATATTACCTATGGTGCCTGACGATACTTCTTTTGATTCGGCAGTGTTCATTTCCGCTCTGACCACCAACCGCAGTTCCATGCGTTCGACAAGCTTCAACGCCTGGAACTGGTGACAGAGAACTGGGTCCGAAAGATCCATTGCTCTGTCTTCTGTCAAGTATGTGAACCATCTCGACTGATGGTGTAGGTGAAAATGGACCCTAAATGAAAAATGTTTGATCGAAAAATTGAATTTACACCGAGCTTCACCAATAAATGTCGAATGTGTCAATATATTATCAGATAAAAAGGTAAAAGATTGATAGTGAATGACTACGAAAAAAGTAGGTTGAAATATTAAATTTCAAGAATAAATTTAATATATCAATATGAATAATCACGTCTGATGAATTAAATGAAGTAGTCATACTTGAATATTATATCTATTTAGATATTGTATTTCATTATAAATGTAAAAAATTATAAATTAAAATTATAATATGTATCTATTTTACAAACTTTGTAAAATGTTCAATTTATTCTGTTATACATACCTGCAGCGAAGGCCGTCGTAAAGTTCCACCCTCCATACCAATTAGTTTTACACCTTTGACATTTTTCTTAATCATCTGTCCGTCATTTAAATTAAAATTCAGCTCCATGTTACTTCTATCTCCTGGTTCTCGTGTCTTATCAACATTTGTTATCTTGGTAAAACTCGAATTACCCGGACTCATTAACGTTGGATTAGGTGGTTTTAAAGTTGCACCAATAAAGTTGTTTCCCATTCCTGATTGTCCTATTGAGCCAGTTAAATTACGCACACCAAGAATTTGGCCTCCATTTTTATTCATCGTGTGATCATTAACTTGCTGTCGGCTCAACGTGCCAACTTTGCACGCTGATTGTTCTTGCAAAAGTTTTAAATTTTGTAAATTCTGATTTGCATGCTGGATTACGTTCTCCGCGCTTCGGCATTTCATAATTTCACAACGTTCGTTCATTGATTCACGTCGTGATATTAGATTCAAGTTTGTCATTTCACCATCAATACAGTCGTATGATGACGCACGAAGAATATTTGTTTCCTAAATAAAAAATAAATATAATAATATAGAATAACATTTCTTGAAATAATAAAATAATGTAAACTCACGGTGTTTGATTTGATCAAAGCTGCACCGGAACTACTTTGAACGACTCCAGTTTGAGTTTTAGAATTGCCGTGAGAATATACTCTTAAAAAATCGCAACATCGGGGGAAGTAACCTTTTCCTAAGAGATTTCTCGTAAAGAAACTCACTATAAGTTGTATAACTAGTGAGCACAACATAGCAGCCGTACGAAATGGAAATTTTTGAGTACGTGTTTCTTTATCGTAATATGGATATTCGATAAAAGGTGGTATGCCCAGATTTTTTTCACCTCCTATAACATTGAGAAAAGTGTATTTATCATATGTAAAACTCATGTTATATTAAACCATTTTGAATGTATTATTTTAAATATTATTTCAAAAATGAAAAGAATAATAAGGAAACCATAATTTAAATAAATGAAATACTGCTTTTGAAAAATGAGTTGTTTTAATAACTTTAAGAATAATAATGGTTTAACGTTCTGAAAGAAATGATAAAAACAATTTTCGTTTCATATTTCATTATTTTATGTTTAATTTTTCGGTTATAAAAATATATGTATTTGATGTGAAAAATAGTATGTAAAAACATAGTTTTAATGTTAACAGAAATGTATTTTTACCTGCCACTCGTAGTACAATAGAAGCTATGTATCCTGCCAGACAGCCGTAAGTATCAACTTTTGATGGCCAGTAAATCACAGACAAAAGTTGTGGAAATAATATCACATAAATTAGGTCAGAACACATGTATCTGAAAAATAATATGAAACTTATAAATATAATTTATTTGATAAGTCAAAACCAAATTATTATATATTTTGTACATTTTTGAACTTTTAATTTATTCAACTTTGCATATAATGTAATACTTAATTAATTATGTGATAATCAAAATTATAATGAGAAACGATGAAGAAGATATGAAAAACTTGACGAAACGTACGACATATAATAAACACTTCCTATGGAGAGAGCAACCACCGCTGAAAGTAGCGAAACGATAAGTACTGCAATTCGTAGGATCCATTCAAGTTCTCTTTCTGAAGCCTGTAATTATTGATGCATAAGAAATATGAAATACAAACTATATATATTATCGAATATTACTTTGAACCAGACTTTGTCGGTAAATTGAAAAGTAGATAATTAAATATAAAGGAAAACCTATCATGTAACGAAATAATGGTGAATTATAACTTTTGTGAACAAAAATTTTACCTAACAATAGACTGAAACATTTGAAAAACTTTTTTTGCATAGTTTTATAAATGTATATTTCATTGTTCATTATAATTTAATTAAAACCTTATAGAACTAACTTTTTATACCGGTATAAAATGGAATGCATTTAAAATTTTAATATAGAATTGTTTTTTTAGATAAAATAGAAGTATTTATAAAGTATTTTCTTTTTCTACATAGTTTCGCAGTAATTTTCTGATAATTAATTAACAAATGTTGATACAAATTTATTCAAATGATTTACCTTTGGTCTTAATGTAAGTCTATAGACATTTCTAGCAAACATCGAACTACTTGACAATATACTGGAATCCGCCGATGACATAACCGCCGCAGAAATTGCTCCTAATCCTATTATTTAAGGATATCCTCATTAGTTATGATGATTGACTTATGTTTTGGTATCATAATGAATTGTCATTTATAAATGTTGATGAATTTAATCAATTATAAAACCAAATCTACATGAAATATATTTAGAGATTAAAATGCCAATAAATAATTTTATACAATACAAATAAAAGTCAAAGTAAATAAACAAAAGGTTATTTATTTAATTTGCCAATTTTCACAGGTCAAATTTGCAAGAAGTTCTTATATTTAAATTACAGAAATATATGTTATTCTATAATGTTAACTTGAATTCGACCATTATGCGCGCATCACAATAGATGTTATCACAAATACTTACCTAGAAAAGATACCCATTGAGGCGTTAAATGTCGCAAAACCAATGGTAGTACTGCACTGCCATTGTCTGTACCAAAACTTTTGTTATAATATTCTACGACTGACCAATTAGTTGCACGAGCAATTATCCCAATCATTGCGGCTGGAACGGCAAGTGCTAAACATCCAAACATCGATACGACCGAAAGTACTCTTGCAACAGAAGTGCTTTTTATACTCAAAATCCTTTGAAAGTAGGCCTGTTGAAAACAATTACTTATTTTCAATAAATAAAATTAATCGGACATATTTAATTGAAAATTGTTTAACGAAAAATTTGAAAAACGAATTTTTTTTCTTACAAAAAAAGTAAAATTCAAAGTGAAAGAATGTTCCATATTAAAAATATTTTAAACATTCTACGACTGAATATTTAGACAAAAAATATTTATATGAAGTAAAGCAAAAATGTTACATCTCAGGAACACATATTTTACCTGCCATGGTATTCCACCAAAGATGAGAAGAAGCATTTTGTCAATCCATTCTCCAAAATCTTCATTTTTTATTTCACCAAGCCATTCTTTTGTTGTCAGATTCTTTTCCAGCGACACTGCTGGATGCAAAGCAGCGAATGGAACAGAAATCGCGAGACCGACAGTGATGCATATCAATTGCAAGGCGTCCGTGCAAGCAACAGAATAAAGGCCGCCAAAAACAGTGTATCTAAATGTTTCAACAGAAAAAGACAAAATAAGAATGTCATATGCATTAAATTAAAATCTATCAACATAATTATATGCTTCCATCCAAATAAATACGATGAAATATCATGTATAATATACAATATTAGAATGGATAAATAAGGTAATATAAATGTATAATTTAATTCAAAAAGTCAATTAAACGTAAATATAAATTTGAATGAAGCAATAAAAATAGTAATAAATTAAAAACATTATTCTTGCTATAAGTTTGGTAATTAACGTTTATATAATATTTCCAGATCGATGAATTCAAATGTAATTGCTTCGTCAAGTGTAACAAATATTCCAATATTGACGTCTTACAATGATGTACGCTATAACGAAGGGAATAACGAAGAGTTGAATGATATTTCCATATTTGTGTGCAAGTATCTTGTAAATTGGTTTTATAAACTGAAGAAAAATAACATTGTGACTAAGAATTTATGCAATTTTATAGAATATATCATAGACTTATAATATATTGCATTTCATTATAATAAGAAAGCTTAAATTAAGGCAACACTCTAATGAATATAACTCTTGCAGTTATATAATTTATAACACATAAAAATATGGAATTTAAGTTGCATGATTACCGACATTGAATAATATGGAAATGTAAGTGTAGTTTATTTATCACAATTAAGTTAATTATCGCAATTATTCACTGTAGTAACTGAATAAATAATTTATCACATGTAATTAATATTTTTCTCATGAAAAATCAATACATTTAGACAATCATTAGTAAATTTAAAGATGCTGAATAGTGTTTGAAATATTTGCATAAATTTAAATAATAATAATGATAAACAGCAAAAAATTGGAGATATGAATTTTGGCTAGATACAATAAAAGAACCCATAATCTGCATTTTTTGGAGGATGTAAATCTGATAACACTATTACCAGATTCACTGAACAAAGTAGAATTATGTGTTGCCTGGCAACGGGACGTAGTTAAATCATATTGACTTTTTTCATTATGTTCTTCATGGAATAAAATTAAATTGTTAATTTGGAAATTTCAAAACCACATGAACCAAATTATAAACTAAATATCATAATGTACATACAAGTAAATTAATCTCGAAGTAAGTAAACTCTCACAAAAGTGCATTAGAAAGAAAAATGTTCCTCTTTTTTTTATGACCCATGATATTTTTATTAGATTGTTATTTAAAGCGTATATTTATTTTTGCAAAATAAATGTTTTAAACAATTTTAAATCATTTCATAGAATAGTTTGCTCTTGCAATTATAAATAAGAATAAGAATTATATTGTTAGTTTTCCGTAGAATCATTATTATCTCAAATAGATCTTTTGTAGTAATTTTACACTCTGCCAGTATAATATTACGGTTCGGATTATAGTATGGATTATTGTCCCTCCACGGGATGCAGCACGGATTATTGCCTGACTACGATCAATTGACGCTTTGACTGCTATCTTAGGTATATAAGAACAAGTGATAAATTCGGATCATGAAATTCAAAGATTTGTGTTCGGATATCGACTATCTTATTATAGTTAATATATATTTTTAATAATATAAAAATATCAAATAATCCACAAACGACGGTTATATTTTTTATAATGTAATTGTTTCAAATTAAAAAAATTTAGTGCTTTTACTTTTTCAAAGAAAATAATATGAATTATAACTTAAATAGTATAACTTAAATAGTGTATGTAAAAAAATTCAAATACGACGGAAAGATGCGTTTAACCAATGAGACGAAGAAAATTGAAATGACATTAGGATGGGATCAAGACTCACGTGGCAGCCAGTAAGGCGGAAGCACAAACGCTGATGTTCGGATTAACACCGGCAACGACGAAGAGCGAACTCCCTAAAGCCCGGAGGACAGCACCACACCAAAATAAATCACCACAAAGAGCCGGCAGAAACAGCAAGCCACCCACCCTGGCTCCATAATGTTGCTGGAATGGGTCGAGTATTGTCACGTGTTCTGCTTTTCGCATGGGTTTTACAAAAAGAGCAGCACCTACACATTCAATAAAGTCTAATATATTGTCAACATCGGTGAAATATTATGCTACTTTATCCAACTAAATTTCAACGCAATATTTACTCCCCACGATTAACTTAAAAATTACGTTTTGCTCTCTAAATTTGAAAAAGTGAAAATTTCACTTATTTGCTGAGTGAAACATTTTTTCACTTCAAAAAAGTCAAAATTTGCACTTCTTTGTAAGTGAAAAAATTTTTTACTTCCAAAAAAGTTAAACATTTTACTTATTCATAGGTGAAAGAAAATTCACTTTTCCAAAAAGTGGAAAAATACTTTTTCATAAGTGAAGAAAATTTGACACTTTGAAAAAAGTCAAAAATTGTACTTTTTCATAAAGCAAATGAATTATTGACAAACTAGGAGTGCATTTCTTAATTAAGTTTTGTATTTTAAGTGATAGACTGGTATGGTGGAGAAGACATCGGACTATCACCTTGGGGACCTGAGTTCGATTCTCGGAGAAATAGAATTTTTTCACTAAGATTTTCATTATATAATATAAAAATAAAAAAGAGAATAAAAAAGTAATATAATAATTATAAAATATAAATTATATATTAAATTAATATTATTTTAATAATAAATAATTTTTCACTCTTTTAATAAGTTAAAATTCACTTTTTCTAAATAAGTTATTTTTCTGACTTTTTCAATAAGTGAATATTCACTTATTGTGGGTGGAAGACTCTGAACTCAATCAAAAAGTGAGTATTAACTCTAAATAAGTGAAATTTCACTTATTCAAATTTAGAGAGTGCACGTACAATTTTTAAGCTTTTTTTTTTATTCAACCAATATCATTTTTAGTAATTTTTAATGATATCATGAAATGCAGTTAAGTATTAATCATCTATTAAACTCATGTATGCTCTTTTTTGAAGTACTGACTTATGTCTTTTTTTCATCAATAACTGTACCGCCATTATTTTATAGAGTGTATAATGAAAATAATTTGTTTTAAAGTGTATATTCTTCATACGAAGAACGTTATTATTGTAAATTTTGTAATGTAGATAATAGGCTTTTGTCATGCACAATAAAGTATCATTTTCTCTTTAAAAATGAACCATATTACACTTTAAATGTAACACGAGAATGCAATTATATTAAGTTTGTAGAAATTATTATGAATTATCTTAGAAATTACTAGAAATTTGATAATACCTAATGTAATTTATGAGCGAATAATGTGAAAATCACATTAAAGAATTGAACATAGTGTTGCGTATCTTTCACTATTACGTTGAATTTATTTGATTTACATAAATGAATATAAATATCCGGCTACAGATGAAAATATATCCTAATATATATGCAGGATCAATAATATATATTCCTTATATATGTCCAAAATATATATCGATTTAAAAGTACAAACTGAAACTTGCAAAATATAGGCAACTATATATCTTTTTGTATATAAAAGCGGCAATAAGTATAATACCCAGTCTATATATTTTATGATATATTTTCGTCTTTAAGGGTTCTTACCAAATAATAAACTCAAACTATATCCAACTGGAACCTGACACCATACCAAACCCTTATTAAACATTGCTTCAGCAGTTCCATTGATAAAAGCACCACCTACCCAAGTAGCTGCAAAAATTAAAATAAACATTAAAATAAAAATTAAAACACTTACACATAACGCAAAAGCAATATAAATTTGGCAGTTTAAATTTTATTTCCATTCTTGTAAAATGTCATACAATTGATTTATTTACGTTGATCGTAATACGCTAAAAAGCAATTAAATTCGTAACAAAAACGTATCCTGTTCAGATTCTGTATTTATTTGATGTACTCGTTGCCGTCGCGCATTTAAACATCGAAATAAAAAGGAATCCGATACAGCAAGGATTTCTATAGTCATGCACGTTTAATCTTCGTTCAAAACAATTTACACAAAATAGTCCCTCCAAAGTGCCCTCGTGTTTAAGCATGTTGGAACAATTGTTCGAAATTGTTATTCATTGCCAGATACAAAACGGTGAACGATATTGTTCAAGTAGATCTGCAAATACTTAGTTCGCCACAAAAATACGACAAGATGTCAGCGTTAATTCGTTTGCTTAATTCCGACGACTAAAGTATGCTTTAAAGCAGTTTCTGGTAGTTCATTTTGAACAAAAGAGAAACAGACATTGAATGAACGCAATGTTTTAACTAAGATGCTATTTACTTTAAATTAAGTATAACGAAGGACTCTTTTTTATGTTAAAATGAAATAACATTGAATAATATTTATTTAAATTTTAACTTAAAAAAATGTTAATAATAAAATATAAACAATCATGATAATAAAATATTTTACCAACAAGAGTGGTGACACCAAGGAAAAGTCCAAGGTCGCGATTTGCTAGGATCAAATTATCTTGGCCTGATTGGCCTTTCCTTTTTTTAATAGCAGCGGCCCAAACTCCAACGCCCAGTACCAATGCATAAAAAGCCACAATCCCGGCAATGCCGGTCACGTACAGCGACATCATTTACTGGCTTTCTTCAACACCTGTAATAATTTATATTAGTTCATTATAATGACATACTGGAAAAGTTGTAATTAAAATAACTGGATACAAAAAATAAAAAAGTACAGTAGAATCTCGACTAGCTAACGAAGTCAAAACACACGATCCCGCAGCTATATAGTTAACGAATGGGGGAGACTTAATGTTTCCCCGCCACTGTGCACGCTTGAATGATAAGCGTGCGTAAACAATGATAGATTTAAGAACGTTTTTCACGAAATAAATGAATGTGTAATTTCAGTTTCTTAAACTATCATTTTCATTTAAAATATCAGTGAATAGATTTCATTTTCTCAATTTTAACATGTTCCATGTTTTCATTTTTTCTAAGTTTCTGCTATTCTAACATCATATTAATGTAACAAATAAATATGAAATCACCTAAGCATATATATTTTCCAATATAAATAATAAACTTGTTTTAATGTACGTGCTAATGAAACACCGTCTAATTATTTCTAATGTCAGGTCATTTTATACCAAAACTTTTCATTAACTAAAACTAAATATTACAAGTTAGCAACGTGTTTACTCATGCGAACGCCTTCTCATGGGAAATGGTTATAATATTCTGTACACACCATACAGTTTCTGGAAGTTATAAGAAATAGAATAATATTTAATCTCTTGAGTCGTAATTCAGAATATTATGCAAAAACGCAAAACATTTTATGCTATTTTTATGTGTATTTTTTATATTTATACTAATTTAACTTTTATCCAAACAAATCCGTCTTATAGAAATTTGTATTATGCTTTGATCAAGAAATATACCGATTTTTAAACGAATCGGATAAAAATTGGATGAGAAAACTTATCAACTTATATGCCGAAGTAAAGTACCAAGATTATCGCATTTAAAGTTTTTCTTAAGTACTGTATAAAGTTTTGAAAAATTGTTTGTCAAAAACATAATTTATAATGATCATATCAAAATTTGACTCTCACTACCTTACAATATAGAGAGTTTAAAGTATAAAAAGCTGTAATAAAAAATCGAATTTTTCCATTTTTCAATGATTTTACAGTAACGACATCCAATTAATAAAATTACGTATTATTTCATAATATACTTATCTAATTAAACGTTAAGTTTGAATCTAACACGTTCAAAGTTTACAGCAAAACTTTACCTATATTGATATAATAACTATACATTGTGGATATAGATCGTATACGCTCGACTGATAGAAATTAAAATTCAAAAGCGACTCAGAGATATTGGGTAGGTCAGGTCGTGACCCGTCGCGAGCTCTTGTAAAGTTCACGATGGATGCTCGGTAAGCTTTTCCTCATCATTATTAAACCAAGTGAAACGAGCTTCCTCTCATATTTGAAAGCACACGCATGCTCTGCCCAAATATTTTCCGCCTTTTTGCCGACTTATTACAGCCCCTCTTGTCCACTTAATTCTTTTCTCTAACTATAATGAACTTATTCAATATATTCGCTATTTATATAAGGACTTTTCTTTGTCCATAATAATTTAAGGTTTTTATCAGATAATCTTTGTTATTTTTCAATAAGTTGATCCATACTTAATGATTAAATTAAAAAAAAAGTTTAGTTGCATATTAATTACTTAGTAATAAAACAATGTATATTTAAACATATTTTACTATATTAATTAAATAATAGAGTTATTTAATAGCATTCTCTCAAGATTGCATATTAATGAAAAAATACTTTTAATGCGAACTCCGAAGTTTCGGATTTTCAATAAACGTTCGAGACTATAGGATATATATTTTGCTATAATCTGTGTTGACAATTGCATAAACCAAAATGCGTTTGGCGCATCGGAGTTCACAATTTTTGCATTGCTTTTTGAATATTCATGCGAGTGGTGCGACAAAGAGGAGTCCTCATCGTGTCGATGATAGCTTACAGAATAAAAACAGTTTAAAGGCAGACTATATACACTGAAGTCAAGTCAGATTATAATGCAAACTGATATTAAAAGTAACTTCTTTTCATGGCTTGAATACATTTATAAAGCAAACAAACACAGTATAAATTTAAAAATACTTTCTTTTGACATTGCATTAAATATAACTCGTCTGACGTGAAGAAAAACATTCTCCCTTGCATTATTTATTTGTTATTATTTCATTATGTAAAGTATATTTTTTTTTATCTT
The DNA here is from genome assembly GCA_022817425.1 of Gryon sp. ZL-2020. NCBI lineage: Eukaryota > Metazoa > Arthropoda > Insecta > Hymenoptera > Scelionidae > Gryon > Gryon sp. ZL-2020. The sequence goes on along the minus strand of JABFPJ010000145.1, from coordinate 29,926 downwards.
TTTTAATTTTTTTAAAGTGAAAAAGTAAATGTCAAGTGCATTTGTTAATACATGGGATATCAATGAACAGTTTACGTGGTAATTAATGTATTATTAGAAACTGAGATTAAATATAATACAAGTTAAACCTTGACATGCTCACCCTTGAGTTTAACGGTAAGAAGGTGAATTTTTAGCATACTAGGATGAACATTTATGAACTAAACCATATGATGGGATAGATTGTACTCTTTAAACTTGAATAAGTGAAAATTCATTTATTTTGTGTACTTTTTGACTTATTCAGTATTATTTATTTATTAATTGAAAAGTCGACAATTAACTTAAAAGGATTTGAGTTGAAAAATTTGAAAAAAAATTTTTTTGTTTGCTTTTAAAATCTTTAAAGTGTCTGCCAAATTGGCCGCTAAATAAAATTACGACCTAAATAAAATAATAATCGTACAGCTTTGCCATTCAAACCCGTTAAAAACACTTTTTTTATTTTATTATTATTATTATTTTTATTTTAAATCAATTTTTTAACACTTCAAATATGCAAAACAAAATATGAAAAAATTAACACTTTTCTTGATCGGGCACCATTTTGGGTAAAACAAAGAAATTCAAGATTTCCATCCCCTCATCCTACAGAGAATTTTATCTAGTTTAAAAAAAACTTTGGTTTTTTCATATGTCAGATGAACCATGCGCACTTTACAAGGATTGTGTGCATGAATTTAAGTTTAAAACATGTACTTTTTATGGTAATACCCATTTCATTGTTAATCTTAAAACTTAATCTAAAAAAATCATGAAATCGTGAAAACAGACTAATTTTAGCCTTATTCACTGAAAAATCATCTTAAAATAATTGCATTTTTACTTATTTAAATTTTGAGAGTAATAATAATTACTATTAATTAATAATAATAATAATAATAATAATAATAATAATAATAATATCATGTACTAGTAATTCGCTGGTAATCATGCATAATTATATAGCATATACTAATCATGACATATCCTGCAGAACTAACAATAATAATATACAAATATTATACAACTTGTATATAAAATAATATACAAGTTATTTTACTATACATTATTATACAGTTATCAGTAGAATTGTCAGTATTTCAATTAAAGCAACTTTTATCCATACGAGTAAACAAAATGTAACAAACTCAACTACTGATAACTTGAAACAATAGTTAAAAAAAAGGTAAATAACAAAAATTAATAATTTCCATTTATCCATATGATTCATTTATCAAACTTTGGATAATGTAATGACAAAATGAAAGAAAAATGCTTGTCATTTCCAATAGCTTTATTCCAAAAAGTGTCTATTAGGTAAAGCTCTCTCGCATTGAGTTAACGAGAAGTTTTGTTTGTCTCGGTTGCATTACGCTTTTCAGTGAAACTACAAATGCGTAATATGTGTCATCCAAACTAAGGAATGGCACTTGTAACAACGAACTGCTTTTCTCGCGTATATAAAAGTCTCGTGTAATCTGGCGCTGTCACACGTCTGTGTATAGTCACGACATACATTATTCCGTTCAGCGATATGTACAACCAAGTTCCTGTCCCTACGACTCTCGCTGTTACATTTTGCCGCGTGATTTCTCAGTTTCTCTTCGTGTCGATTTGTCAGCGTGCTTCTCTGTAACGAAAGGCCATTGAGTCGTGAAAAGTTTTATCCTCGTGTAAACACGATATCTGTAGTATTACCTCCGTCGTTCTAATTCACGTAAATGCATTCACATTACCCCCTGAGGTCTAACGTACAATTTTTTGCAGCTTTCCTTTATCACGTGTAATGATGATAATACACTAAGAAAAATAACTTACAATAAATTACTGTTTGAATAGTAACTTGACCACAGAATTCCCATTAACATGAAAGTTCCTGTTAAAAACAGTAAAAATTTTCCTTTCATGCACAAAAATTCTTGAAAAAGTCAATACAAATTTGTGTTCAGAAAGTAAAATTTCCAGGTTTTGACAGAATTTATTCGGTGTGTGGTCAAGTTACTGTTTAAACAGTAATTTATTGTAAGTTATTTTTCTTAGTGTACAGTCTTACAAAATTATTGATTTCATTTCAATAAAAAAAATGGTAAATGTAAAATGGCCATACCAAAATAGATAATCATACGCACACACATTTTTCAGTATGCTAATTAAACTTTGAATACACTTCAAAAATAAATTCCTTCCACTAAATGTAGAAGTATATATTAAAAATAGTAATTAAATTCTGCTTACATGACAGAATGAATTTAATTAATACGAAATGAATACATGCTTAGTCATATTTTGTGTATGTTTGAAAGAAACTTCTTATTTTTGAATGTACATATTTCAAGCGCAGAAAAAGTTCTTTCAATGCTCAACGATAATGTATGAGCAATTAAATGATGTGTTATTATCTTTTTTAGTCTCAAAGAGGAGGTTTTTCATCGTCGTACATTTATAGCAAACTTTTCAACTAAATTTATGAGTGAAAAACTTGTGAAAATGTGAATATTTTAAATAGCTGAATTTTATTTTAATTTTAAGTCATTAAACTTTTTCATTTCACTTTAATTTGCGTGTTTATTACTCACTTATAAAAGTTCACGGAAAGAAATCACACATATACATAAATGCACGAATGAAAAGTATATGAAAATGAATTTAGAATGAAGGTACAATATCGAATAAAATAATTCCTAAATGATTTAAAATAAATTATTATCTTTTAAAATCGTGTTTAAGTGGTTAGAAAAAGAACACCACTTTTACTTCTAAAAGTACAATTTGTAGAATGCAAGAAACGTTTATAAATCTATTCCTTCAAGTGGTATTTTTATTTTTCATTTTAAATTCCAGTTTCTCAAAATCTCATATATTAAGTATTTTCGTTTTTTAATATAATAATAATTTTTATTTAGAAAGAAAAAATTGTTCTGCATTAATTTATTATATTTTCATTCTTAATAATATATTTCAAAAATATATTTAATTTAAAACTTCTAATACAAATGTCTAATCAGATAATATAATTTGAAATACATTTGAATTTATTAGTTAAATACAGATATTATAAGTGAATTACGATATCATCTCAAATTTCTACTTAACGATTATTATTACTGCAATATAATCATTGCATGCAATAAATTGTTTTGTGTGATAACATAACATACAGCAATATGTGCTTTACCATTATCGAAGTAACTTTATGGGAACCTTATATGCATCTTGAATTGTAAATACCGAATACATTATTCACTCGATTTACAATAATGATATCTAATATCTCATACAAAGCATATATCGGAATTCGCAAGTTTGTGCTTTATAGCCGTATTAATACTAAAAATGTATCCGCGTTTTTATACGGCGAATGTAAGCATTTGTATGATTGCCAAAATTCGTATTGTACAATAATATTTAAAGTATAAGAAAATGTTAAAAATATTCCTTTCATTGAACGCATCATGTAAATGCAGATGCAATCAATAAATAGTCCTTTTCCATCGAAAATTAAAATAGTACATTACTTATATTGATTTGAACCGATTTTTTTCTATACCATAATATCAAAGAAAATTTCCTTCTTATGTGAATATATATAATAAAATAAAGATCAAACACATATAATTAATTACAATATTTCAATGTCTAATAATAATCTGAACAAAATAAGGAATGAATATTTCAATACTTCAACCCTTCTGCAATCGAATCGATTAAGAATATCATGTATTTTAAGACATTTTTATTCGACTAAAAATGTTGAAGAAGAGTCTTCGAATTTTCCCTTTTGAACGAACAATTTCTTTCTCCGATAAAGTTCTCGTGCAAAAATTACAATTATATATACTTTTTTCTTCTTCACATCATTCATTTTATACATTGCAAAATAACGAATAATACTGGTTTTGTTTATATTGGCAAAACTATTGATCAAAAAAAATATATAGGACAAGTGAAAGATATATATTTATGAAAATTGTATCTATTCTATTAAAGTTTACACAGTTCTGTTCAGTATATCCATATAGAATACACATTGTTTATTTATCTTTGTTTTAACGAAGATATACTAATATTTATTTATTAATAAATTGGAAAACGTGAATTCTACTAAATCCAATAACCTAATAGACCTTTTTCCATTAAGGATTAGATATTCATTTAGAAAGACCAGTTGATCGGTTCAGAAATGTAATATTCAGTTTCAAATTAACCCATTTCTTGCTTGATGGTCAATATTACAAAATTTGTATAAACGTTAAATATTTATTCGAAAAAGGTAAAATAAATATACTGTTATTTTAAACACAGAGCAAAATGACAATAAAAATGACATTTTTATTTAATAATATATTATTTTAAGAAATATTATTAATGAATGTGTTTTTAAAGTTTATATTTGTAATAACTATAAATAAATAAAATTGCAATGTGTAAATATATAATGTATATAATTAAACCACATTCATAATTCAATTAATAACATTAATCGTATCTATGTATTTACATTTGAGCAATTTTGATAATTAATGTATTTGTTATATTTATTGAAAATATTGAACATGATTGCTCATTTTATTTATATTGATAACCATGAATTAACTTTGATGTATTACAAATATTAATCGTGTTTATTTAAACTTACTTTGTTGATTTTTATGTTGTACTTTAATTTCAATGTATTTTACTTAAAATTACCACATATTCATGTAAAATTTCAACTTAACAAAACGTGTTCACAAAAAATTTATAAGAAGCTTTTTCATGTAAGTGGTTTATTTAAAATTAAATCTCAGAATTTTGCATTTTTTATATATTATCAGATATAACATTTTAATGTTAATTAAAGCTCAGAAACGGCTTGTTCAGTTTTAGGAGTATTATATTATGAGTACTAAAATACTGTTTTCTGCAAACTAAAGACTTTTTACTTTGTTGATATTTAAAAAAAAATATTTTAACTCAAATTTTTCTTCGTGGAAATTCGTTAAACAACATTAAAAACGTATAATGTACAAATGCATATTTTTTTGACAAGATAATAGTAATACGTTTTTTGAGTATTACTTTCGTACTCAGTTTGCATATAAGTGTTATACAATTTACCTCTCTGAATTAATTATATCTAAAAAGTGCAATCAAATATTTTTTAAAAGTAATTCTATTAAACTATCTACCAAAAGTCAAAAGCTTACTTGACTAAGCTTGAAATTGGCAATTTCCAAAGTGATCGCATTGTTTGAATTTCGACTAGAAACAAGATTTGTTGAAAATCCATTAGAAAATAACTTTTCATTCCGAAGTGAAAATACTATATAAATTGAAGTCGATAATTTTTTTTGATTAAACATAAATTTTTTTTTAAATATTAGTCAAGTAAAATTTATTTAATTTTTATATTAGAATTAAAAGTAATCATTAATGCTTCAATGCTTTGACATTTATAAAATTACAAAAGTATGTCTTAAAATACATTAAAAATTAATGTATTTTAAGACAATTTACTGGACTGTCTGTCTACCTGATTTTAGTCCGTGAATTATGGTCTATAAGTCCAAAAATTGTTAATGTAACTTTATCCTGCCTATATATATGGAAATCCATTTTGAAAAAAATGTATAAATATAATATCACTTTATCTCAAAATTATTGAATTCAAATTAAAACAAATTAATGTTCTATAATTTACTAACAGTGTATTACTTTATTATTCTATATAAATGAATTATGACATTATGGACCATAAAAACGTGTTTGTAGCAATGTCCTAATAGCCAATAAATTTCCTCCAAAGCCAGATAATCTGACCATGGTTCGTTAACGACTAAATAATTATTTTTCATCATTAATAAAAATATAATAAGAAATTGTTACATCCGCTGAAATATAGATATGAAATGAAAGTCGGAAACTTAAAAATTATATAATGTTAAAGCAATATTGACAAACATGTTAAACTTACATGGTAAAAGAATAAAATATACATTTTATTAACAAAAAAATCAACAAATAAATCTTCATATATTTTATTCATACGGTTATACAGTACTACCTCTCTTGGAGGCAATCTAACATTGCTTATCATGTCGGTTTAGCATGGTTTTCATGCCACTTCATGTGTACAAATTAATTGATATGCATGAAATAATTGATTTCCAATAAAAGTCACAAATATAAGCCGCAATAACATAAAAATCGATTAAGTGATTTGTAATAATCCCAAATAGAAGTGTACAAATATAAGAGAATTTAATAAAGTTGATACAATGTTAAACTGTTTCTTAGGACTGTTTATTTGAATATACAAAAATCTTGTTATATCGAACAGGTTGTCTACTTATTATATCCACAAATATAAAAATCGATTTATTCTGACAATAAATCTAATTAATATAAAAATATTTATAAATGAATTTTTATTTGAGTTCCTAATTATAAATTTAAAGATGAACCAAATTAAAAAACATAAAAATCATAATAAAATAAATAATATTCATTTTATTATGCTTTTGTCAATGAAAATATATATAACATTATTATACATAAACTTCCACAGAAAGTGTTTATTTAAAAACACGAAATGTTGTTTGAAAATGTAACTAAATACTTCATATAAACAGATTTCCCTTCACACAATATAAAAATGTATAAATAAATGTAATAAATGCGTTAAACATGTTAAACGATCTAAATTGATCGAACACGGGTAATTCGCTTAATAATAGGTTGATAAAGGCACACGATGATGCGGAGATTGACTCACCTTGGACGCAGAAACCGGGCGTCGTGGCTCACCGCATCACCTCAGTCGGGTCCACCCTTAAATCGGCACTCGGGTATTTTGTTGTGCATCGGTGATCTCATCTCTTGTTGAATCGCGATACCACCTTGGACATGTCTATCGCCTAAATTTGACAAGAAATACGTGTTGTATGTTGTATGTAATGTAAAAAGGAAAAAACAAAATTAAAAACGAATACGGACGGGAAATCGTCGAGAAAAGCTCTCCACCAATCGCTGCGAAAGTCTGGCGTACGACTGAGTTCTGGCTCAGCATCCAGTTGGACCAAGTCGAAGGGGTGGCGTGCGCGAAACAGGGGTCGCTGTTCAATGGAAAAAGATGCACGAGCTTTCAAAACAGATAGAAAAAGAGGATCAGTGACAGAGCGTAAGGGTAAATATACGCTTCACACGGCAAACTGTTGGATTGAGTTTGTAGATTGCATTGGATACCTAAATAGAGCACAAATTATGCCTAACAGTAAGCTATTAAAAAATAACAAACAAAAAGAATATTTCATCAAAAAATGATTTTATATCATACATGTTTTTTAAGATAAAAGAAGATACCTGTAATACCATCAATGTGAAAACATTTTAGTCTCTAAAGAGATCCATTTTTTAATATAAAACAGAAATAAGGAGAGCTGTAAAAGTCTTATCAGAGTAACAACAAATGGATGATAAATAAAGGCATTTAAATTCATTTGATGATAACAAGTTTGGAATAAATTGCATAGAGGGTAAAGATAGGAAATGGATGATGCGAATGGAAAAAGAGATATGGAATTATGATTGAAATTGAGTCTGATATGAAATGGAGAAGAGAAGCAATTGGAAAAGGACGCGCAGAAAAGGCACGTTTGAACATCCACGTGCGGACGGTCGGTGTATTATTGATCCATGCGCGCAAACTCACGTCCCTTAAGGGTCTCCTCACAACTAGCGCCGCTTTAGTAGCTAGGCGAGACACCCTCGTTCGGCTCTTCTCGCAAGTCGATCCCAACGCGCAAGCTTCACATCCAAAGCTACAATTTACTTCAACTTCTTCTTCTTATTCTTTTGTCTTACGTTTTTTCGCATCAAAACAAATGTCGATTCCACTTTATTCCTCTTGCTTTATTTTAACATCTTTGAAGACACACTTCCAAGTTCAGTTTGAATCAAAAATACTTAACAACCGAATCAATGAGGATATTGTTAAGCATGTTTTGGTTTTCACGTTAAGCTTTTGTATGTTGATGTTTGAAGTGTATGAAAAGAAGATATTTTAATGTAGATATGATTTGATAAGGAGCTGTCCATAAAAGACGTTCGCATGTTATTATTTTCATCTTCGTCTATTTTATTCAAAATTATATTTTCATTTTTTCTTACTGTCTATTTCACGAACGTATTTTATGGACAACTTTTAAATACATATATACAAAGTAAGAACAATAAAAATACTTAACAAAAGTAAAAAGCTCATACAAAATTTAAATGTAATAATAATTATCCACCTCAAAGTAATTGGTGGTCCTGAAAAGGACCTTTTTTATTCTGAACACAAAAACTAAATTTAAATTAAATAACTTGTATAAATTAATATAAATAAATATCCACATTAATTAATTATTTTCCAGACTTCTTTTTTGGTGCAGCTTTGGTAGCTTCCTTTTTGGACATAGCTTTATCAACAACGCTTTTCGTAGATGAAGCTTTAATAGCCACTTTTTTCTTTGGCATAGTTTTACTAACCACTTTAATCGTAGATGAAGCTTTAGTAGTATCTTTTTTCTTTGATGCAGTTTTACTAGCAACTTTCATCGTAGATGAAGCTTTAGTAGTATCTTTTTTCTTTGGTGTAGTTTTAGTAGCAACTTTTTTCTTCGGTTTAGCTTTGGAAATAACCTCCTTTTTCGGTGCAAATTTCTTCTGGAATTCTTTTCGTCCCACCTTTGTTAGTTTAAACGAACCTAATAATCCTTTACCAGTTGTATTAACTATCACTCCATCTTCCATTCCTTTTTTTAGATACTTTTTTACAAAATAATTTGTGTGTGAATTTTCGCCATGATTAGCAATTACATATTTTAACATAAGGTTTAAAGATATTCCTTTTGATGTGGTTGTAGCCAATAAAACCTTGTATACTAAATCAACAATTTTCCAATGTGGATGAGTTGGTTGCGAATTACTTGAAGCTCCATCATTAGATGAAGATTTAGATGTTGAAGGTTGAATATGTTTTCCTTTTGGTTTCTTCTTTTCTAAACTTTTGTCCATTTCTTGATCCTCTTCTTGATCTTCCTCTTGACTCTCTTCTTCACTTTCTACTTCATCGTCTTCTGCACCTTCCTCTTCATTCTCTTCATTTTCTACTTCATCTTCTTCTGCACCTTCTTCTTCACTCTCTTCTCCATTTTCAGACTCCTCTTCGTCTTCTTCATTTTCAGTTTCACTGTCTGCATTCATTTCACTGTTGTAAGCTACACTGCCTTCATTTTCAGACTCGGATAAAGTATCTACTTTTGCATGCTCTTGTTTTACCATTTTAATAATGTTTTTAACATCAATTTAATATCAAATTCACAAGACAACTTTTTGAACTTTTTTCGTCTACTACTAGAACTACTACTGTTTGAAGATAACGAAATCAAACGTAAAGAACATAAAATGAATGACATTGTTTGTTTTGTAATCAAATACAGAAAGTAGCGATTTTATTAGATATACTTAAAATATCAATAGATGGAATTTTATTTACCAATACATCGTATGTTTCGAATATAATAAAATAAAATGAATAATCCATAGAAAACAGTATTTATTTATCTTTTGCAACGTGTACAATAAAACCTTATATCAAATGTTATCAAAATATGTTAACGAAATCGATAATTTAATATAAAGATTATTTGTATCGACTTAAATGTGAAATCTATAAATTTTCTATTCTTATCAATTAATTGTGAAAATATTAAAATAAAATTATTTATACTTTACTTAATGAATGTTTAAGTTTTACGCAAAAGCTTTTGATCTGCTAAAATAGCAGATCAAAGATTTATATCAAGTTTCTGTAATTACACACATTCATTTTCATTATAAATCCTGAATATCTATTTTTGCAACCATTAAATGTAATTAAATTTGAATAATTATTTTAATGATCAACAGAAAAACTTCATTACCTATGCATTCATATCATAAACTTCACAATCTATGCATTTATATCATTTAAATGTTTTATATTAAAGTATTTTCATACTTTAAGATGTACTTTTATACGATGGCAATATAAATTTTAATGCAACAATTAACTAATTTCACATAATAAAGACTATATATAAGTACATTCGTATGAAACCAAAGAATTAGTGAAATAGAAATCATAAAGTCACATAAATTCAATAAGAGAAAGTTGCCTTTAAATAATTGATAAGGCTCAGATAATGATTATAATAAAACATATTTTAACATATAATCAAGTTTTACGCAAAATATACGTCTCGTAGTAACATAGAGGAAACAGAAGGAACTTGCTTTTGATTATTTTCATGCGGATTAAGATCATTATATGAGGTAAAATCCGTGGCTACCCTGCGTGCTGTTATAGTTAACATTTTCAGCAAGTCTGTGGATTCATAATACTTGTCAATAACATCGCACAGCGTTTGTACATACCAAGTTCCATGAGCAGGATTCCGCCATGAATAGAATCCTGCGTAAAACCAAAAATTATGATATTTATAGTAATATCTTAATAAATATTAATAAAAGCACTATACTGTAAATAATAATAATACTTTAATAGATGAACAATTTTACTTAAAAGAAATTTTAATTTTATCGTAATTATTTTATGTATTATAATAATCTCACCTTGCACAGTACTGTGTGCGATAAGGAAGTCTGCATGCGTCGGTATTTTGTAAGATTTGACATGTGAATCATTCTTGGTTGTCATATTTTGATGTAATACAGTTCCTCCGTCGAGTTTGTCACCTCTACAATTCTGAAAGAAAATATACATTTAGATAGTTATAAATTCTCTAGAGTAATATTTGAACAATTGTATTATATTTTAAGCCAGTTTTAATTAATTTTATTTTAATATTCTTTTTAGTTTATTACAACTTAGAATGATATTTTTTCTAAGAGAAAAAATACTGTAATACAGCGATATATAAATTACAAGAAGATGATAACATTTGATGGAATATGAACCTGAATAGTTTGATACATTTGAAAAATGGATACTTCTTATCAAAATATCCACAACACATGAAAAATAAGAAAATGTTAACTACGACGATCAATACTGTTAACCACTGTTCATCGTAACATATTTTCTATCATATACACAATAGAACAAGAACGATGAAAATAACTCTTCCGATAACTATTTACTTTTCATATACTTTTTCATTTTAATATAAAAAATTGAAACTGCATCGTATTTATTATGAGAATGAGTTATCTATCAAACCAACGAGTATGCATTATTGATTTCGAATAATTGTCGGATATTTTCTTATTCTTTTTCTGTCTTTCTTCTTTTCATATTTTATAGTTTACCTGAAAGAAAAACAGTTTTGGTTTTCCAGCTAATGATTTGCATTTATCAGACGTGAATGGTGTCCAAATATCATCTGCCTTATACGCTACATCTTTAGCATAAATCAAATCGTCGAACGTGCCATGTGTTAACATAAATATGCATATACAGTCTGATTGAGAATGATCTTCTTGACTAACTGTAAATTAATAATTGTAAAATAAATTAATATAAAAACTTTAAAAAAAATGATAATTTATACACTAATGGAAAAAATTAACTACTTAAAAGAGAGTCAGAAAGAGTCACGCAGCAAATGACAGCATTTTAAAACTTTAAATCTGACTTTTTTCATCTCTTCAAAATCAAATAAACTGCTTTTTGAATTTTACAATTTACTTGTGTTTTAACGAAATAACAGCATTTTGGAAATTGGCTCTTTTTGACTTTTTTTAAGTGGCTGATTTTTTTCCATTTTTGCATATATAAATGTTCTAATTTGTATAAAAATCTTACGTTTAGTTATGCATTCGATAACTTCACAGTGCTTTAAATTATGAAGTATGATTACTTCAAATCCAAGCTTTTCAAAAGTTTGTTTAATTTTTCGAGCATCCTGACTAGAACCTTCACGGTTAGTATTATTATCGAATAATTCATGGTTAAAAACTACGCATTTACCCCGATTCAAATGATCCATCTTATAACATTCTGCGTCTTTTTCTGTTACCATAATCGCCCTCGGCAAATCTTTCATTGGGCTATATAAAAAAACAAGTTTGTAATTAGGGGTCGTGTATAAAAGACGTACGCAAAATAGACAAGGATAAAATATCATTTCGACTAAGATAAAAAGTGAGAGAATGCGGTCTTCTCTTATTGACAGCCCCTTACTAATACTACTTTTCATATTTTTACAATTTTATTCTCATTTTTACATTTTTTCACAATTTCATAGAAAGTCATAATATAATTAAAAAGTTTATTACCAAATGATACATTTTAAACATAATTTGTTTTATTTAAAAAAATTACATTAAAAAACTACCTGAAATTATTGTAAGGATAATCAACTTGTGAAGCATCCTTGCTAACTAATTCTTTACTAACTTCCGGTGTGTGCGTAACTTTTTTACGTGACGTTTCCGGTGTTGAAAAACTCGACGAGTATCCTGGATCCGGAGAATCCTAAGGAATATTAATAAAAAATAATTTTTTGCACTTATTTCCAACAATAAATAAATCATTTAAAGATTATCTTTAGAAATTAAACTATACATGGGTTTTACAACTTGAGAGAAGTTTCCTTTGATGAAAAACTAAATTTCTCTTAAGTTATAATAAATAATCATTATTAAAATGTAAAAAATTTAATATTTTTAAATTTGTTCGTAATACTTACTACTACTACTTCAGTACTTTTTTGTTTGAGTCGTTTTGGAGATTGTAAATCAGCAATAAATTCTATTACACCATGACTGTCAATCACATCACTTACTCGACGACGTCTCTTTCGGTGGGATATTTGTGACGTGGATGCCTAACACAATAAAATATATTTCACCATCATATCAGCCAATCAATAAAAATAAATATAAAAAATATATTTGTTCGCGTAAATTGTTTTTATTTATTTATGCATAAATAGAAATATCTATTATTATATTTAAATTTTCCACGGAATATTATTAAGCAAATAATAATAAAAACGAACTAGTACAAACTACTGAAAATTGTGTTTAAATTTGTCGAAAGTTGAACAAATATTTACAAATTGTGGATATAATATAATATGTGGATAATATACCTCGTCGTCATCATTTGATTGCTTTGTTTTTGACATAATTAATTATAATATAATGAAATATAGTTCTAAACCAAAATGTGTAAATATTAAAAAATATAAGTAAAACTTATTAGACAAAATTGATATTTGTCTTTCATTTTATATTAATAATTTAAAGTACAGATTTTTGAATATGTATAAAGAATGATGTTGGAAAACTGTGGATTTTATAAGCTGTTGAAGGCGACTGAAACTGTTTCTGAATAAGGATCTCAAAACATTTCTATAATCAAAACAAACTTTGTCTAAAATATGCGTCGTAATTTTAATAGTATATTTTTACGATACTAATTCATGTCTGTAATATTTATGAACTTTTTAAAATATTTTTAAAAATTACATATGACTTAAATAAATGAAAGTTCCGTTTTTAATATAAAATTAAGAATTTACTTAAAAGAACAAATACGTTTAATTATTTGTTTATTTGACTTGCGAATATAAATTGTTCATATTCTATGCAATTAAATATAATTTGTACATAATATACTATTTAAATGACTAAGAACATTATATATACTATATTTACAAAATTAGTTAAAGTCATATTGTTTATGTATGATTGACAATACTTTTAACTTTATTTTTTAAACGAAGATTTTGTTGAATTATACCGATGATCCCCTGAAAGAACTCGACGGTTCAAATTTGTACTTGAAAAACTCCACAGCTGCATTTAATTTAACATTGAGAAGTGAGGTTTTTCAAATGGAAATTTGAACTGTGGGGTTTTTCCAAGGAACCATTAATATGATATCTAAAAGCAATATATTTTATTTTTGCGCATGCAGATTTAACGATAGTATTAGATTAATAATATACTAAAATGTAATATGTTAAAATAAAAAACTACTTAAAAAGAAGGGCAAATGAAAACTCAAAGATTTGATATTACAGATTTCTTATTTCTATTTCGCTGAATTATATTACATATGTATAAACTTGTATCGGCATTTTATATATATAAACATAAATTATATATACGTAAATCCTCAAGTCACTCTATCGCATATCAACCACAAAAGCCGGTCAAGAGAACACTGTTTTGTTATAAACATTATAAATCAAAAAAGTGGCGTAGATAAAAAAACATCCTTACATATATTTTCAATTATATATGTATATATCAAAAGTCGTATGCTATCCATATTTCGGATAAAAATGAGCTCGTAAATGTGTACCTTTGACAGTGTATACTGTATTTATATGGTATTATATAAATGACATCTATACATATATCCATTTAGCGGGCGTCTAAGTAGCATACATTACACCACAAACATTGCTAAAACAGCAACGGCGCGCGAACACCTTTCTCTTTTGTATTTTTTTTTATTTTCGTTATTACATGCACATCCTTCCTCATAATTAGACAAAATAAAAAAAAATCAAGTCGTTGCGTAGTTAGCACATACTTTTGGCCTAGTCTTTTTTATTTGTATTAAATAATCGTTAGTCACATGATATGATAGCAGTATTAGTATTTTAAACTAAACATTTTCAATACTAACTTTATGAATGATAATGATAATCATAATTATAATAATTAATCGTAATAATAATTATAATAATAATTATAATAATAATGATAATAATAATAATTATAATCGTAATGTGATAATAATGACATCTACAATTCATCTACTCTCGTGTCTTCGCATCTTTACATTTCGTGCTCAACATAATTCACTGTTCGTTTGTCTGAAAAAATATCTATGATTTTCAAACGTGTGTATTTGTGTTGTGCATTAAACATCGCTTGAAAAAAGTAAAACAACTTTTCAAACAAACCGAACGCAATATTTTATCCGCACAAATTTCTGTCAAACTATTGGTTTAATATTTCTTGTCACAAAAATAAAATATTTTAAGACGTTAAATATGTGCTAGAAAATATCGCGTTGAATAAAATACGTCGACATTTCGAAATCATTACTTCTTTCCGGATAACACTTAATAGAATACAAATAATATAATATATTTCCTAACAAATCTTTTGTTTTTTATTTATTGTTTTACGCAGCGTCACAAGCATTTTGTTAGTCTATAAAACAAATTTTCCTTCCTTCATTATCCTTAACGTTAATGTTTAATTTTTTTTGGATTAGCAGATGAATATGCTGCCACTCACTGGACTAGAGATTTCACTACTGCATTATTGCGCATTCATTATTCGCGTTATCTTGTTAAATATGTTAAATTTTTGTTTACTCGCTGATCTTCTTTTTTCTTATCGAAGTCATTTCAAGATTCCAAGTATCAGACTAATTTTTTTAATAAAAAATTTGAGTTTGTTGCTAAATGCTGCTTTACGTCAAATTCAGTTAGCATTCTTCATGTCTACGTATTTATTATATCTACGCGGTTAAAAATTCGTTCAATTTTGCTTCGCTTCTTTGAAAAACTTGGCATTGTCGTCAGCATTATAAATACCATTGTTATTTACCTCGAGTTACAATTAAGTAAGATCTTTTTCTGGCTAATAAATTGTACATTGAAATAAATGAATATACGCGAAATATAGAAAATTAAAGACTCAAATGCCCAAACAATGTATCATTCGTTTACATCAATTATTGTAAGTAACAGATAACGCCATTTTGTAAGCAAAAAGAACAAAAAGTTATTTCGTTACAAAATGATTTTTCACGCAATTAGCGATTTATTAACAGCGACTTTCTAAGGCACGGCCATGTAGTATGTTCTTACAAATAATTGTTAGTATCGTCGGCTCGTCTCTTGGACAAAATTAATCATCAACAATTCCGTTTTAATCTGTCATTTAATATAAATGCAAAGTAAACGTGAGAACTATGATGATGTGGTTTGAATATTGAATGCTAATATACACTTTCGCTTGAAATCATGTATTGTTAATTAAACTTTACGTTTCGTAGTATTTTAGCCATACAAAATGCTGTAAAAATTATATTTTTCGCATCTCTATGAGTTTTTTTTTCATAACATTTGTGACAAATATTTGCAAAGAATTATCTCAACAACATCATCAAATTTCTTATTGTAAACACCTGTTTGTAGCCATTTTTTGTATCACAGAATCTTACTATATACTACATGCCTTTCCTGAATGGACTTTTTTGTTTAATACGGTATATGAAAATAAAATGTCTTTGTGTGTGTGTATGTTAAAAAAAGCATGATAATGTTTTGTTTATATGTGGTCTGCGATGAATATTTGTGAAGCTTTTGGCGTTGCAAATTTTCCTCGCACCCAATTAGAATTTGTTATCGCTTTTTGTTCAACGAAAGTTCGATATATTTTTTTGCGATTTCGAGTTTAGTCTTCCCCTATCATAAAAATACTAAATTTAATTTCTATAAACGAACAACTATAATCGCGACTTTTGTCAGACGAAAATCCAATCTGGGACTTTCACTAGGAATATTGGATGTTTGCTTTTTTTTCTTGATCACGAACGTTCAATTTATCTCGATATTATAGAAACTTTTTATTATATATGTTCAACAAGCATCTGTTTTTTAAAATTCTGCATAATATAATGTGTGACAATTTTTCTAAGAACATTAATGAAAGTTTATATACTTATTTTAATGTGAATCTTTGAAAAGTGTACAAATACCGCATATTGTCATCTCTGACAATGAAAAATAAAAGTTCGTTTGTATTCTTATACAAATATATATTTTATATATATATGATTTGAAGGTTCTCAGAAATATTGTCTTGGCGACGTACAAATTTCTTTAACATTGACCGATGATACTCCTCAAAATCAATCAAATGAATCGGCACTTTTCTTTTCAAATATTTTTAAATGCCTGTAAAAATATAGAAACTCTGTTGAAATTTGCATATAATCTGTACAACTTGTAACACTTATTTTTGAGGAATATTTTGGTTTTATTATTTTTAATAAGAAAAAATATGTCGATTCAAGTTTTTGATTTTGCGGATTCACTGGTTCCAGGAACGAATTAAGATCGATTTGAATCAGACAGATGTTCGTGATATTGCATTCATCGATCTTGCATTTTTTTTTTTTTTTTTTGAATTTCTACTTGTCAATGAAATAAATAATAGGGGAATTTATTATGATTGTGTTTTAATTTGCATATTTGAACTTTTTTTTAATTACAACATGCAATTTTTGGGATATATTTTAATGGAAGAATTATTAGTTCTTGTAGTTATTAATAGAACACTTTTTAAATAGGACATTCTATAAAAAGTAATGAAATTACGAGAAATAAAGATATATTTTCAATAAGATCAACCGAATCATTTTATTGAAAATATAAAAAACTAAAAAATTATTAGAATTTTATTATTTTATTTTAGATTAAATAGTTATAAATATATAAAGTAATAATTGAATAGAAGTAACATTTTAACAAAAACAATATTACAGAAACCAAATTCCCCTTTATATATGCTTCTCTGGTTTTCTATTACTGTTTCTTTATGAAACAATATATAAAACTGATAGGTATTCCAATAGAAAATAAAATGATCAATTATGTTAAATTCAGAGTTAAAAAATGATTGGAATAATTAAATCAAAAGAATAACAATGTATCTATCAATAAAAGAAGAACATCTAAGTTATGAATTTAAAATCGTAAAAAATTTGCAAAATGCATTGCATTTTTACAACGGAGATATATATGTATATATAGATAATGGAGACAGCGACAGTGATTCATAGTAACGAGGACGATTATAACGATACTTTGGGCTGATCAACTCGACGTTTCATTTACTTATGCGACCCTTAATTTTGTTTGATTTCTCGTTCTCTCTTGCTCTATCTTTCGATTTCGCTCACTCTTTTCTTCTATCTCTTTCTCTCGTTTATCGTTCATACTTTTTCGTGCATTCTTTCTCTCTCTCTCTCTTGCAATCACAGTCTTAAAAAACAATCGCTGTGAGATTCAGTTCCGTCCGGCGATAGCGATTTTTCCATCGTCACACGTTTTGATTTTCATCTTGAACCAGACCGAGAAAAAACAAACAAGGATGTGTTCTGAATTTTAAAAAACGCGACGCCTGATCAGAACGCGGAATCCATAGACAGCGAAACCGATAATGGTAAACTACGCCTTACACCAATCCTGCTTCAGGATCTGCAAATAATGAAAAATCAAGTTATTTAAATACATTCCATAAACATAAATATAATATTATTGAATAAAAAGGATATATATATTAAATGATATTTAAAAATATGAAAAAAACATTATTTGATCTTCTGTTCAATCACTATTTTTATAAATTTATAAAACTGAAAAATAAATTTTAAATACCTGTAGATTCGAATAACGTCTTTGATGGGCGCTCGACAGAGAGGACAATGACCGCCACCTTTGCCGCGCCATTGCTGTAGTGCGCACGAGTAACACATGCACATGTGACCGCACATATAGAGGACGCTGTCGATCACGGATTCGTAACAAACGGAACATTCGCTTGGTTGGCCGGGTGTCGGTTGCAGACCTTCACTCCACTGTTGCAAGTGCGACGATGCCTGAACAAATTATCATCAATTATTACATTATACCACAAATTAGTCAGTAGAATTAAAAGTCACAGTCTAAATAAAAGTTTAATTATTTTATCTACAATCGCAAAGCAGCAGTTATATAATATTAACTAACTTTATCAAACCAAAATTTGACCAAACTGATCAAACTATGTATGACAGCATATAATAAGTAATTAATACAATAACGCTTTGATGATTCATTTTAAAAATATGTATGTTCTAACTAAAGGAATGTTTAACTCAGAAGACATATTTAATATATTAATTGATGAGAAGAAACTACCTGTGAGGTGAGTGTGCCATCGAGACTTTGGTAGGAAACAGGATCGACATAGGTGGACGAGCCAGTGGATGCCATAGTACCAGTTAGTACCGCCGGCGGTGGTGGTGGCGATGATGTTGGCCTCGAGGATCCTGCGTGGTTATTCTGCATTACCGAGTTCCGGTGGCCCGCGGAAGACGCATAAATTGTTTGCGACGTTTGCGTCGAGGGACTGGGATATGCGCCCTGCGGCGGTAAGTTCACCACCAACACGGTTCCTCCACATACCGCGGGATTAAACTGCACCATTTCGGAGAAGGAAAGCTCAGTCGCTGCATTACTGTGATTCGCATGCTGCTGCTGCTGCTGTTGATTTTGTTGTTGTTGTTGCTGTTGATTCTGAGTTGGAGCTGGAACGGGACTTGGTGCGATCGCTGGAGGCGGATTGGTTTGTCTCTGTCGTGGTGGTGACTGTGTTCTACTTGCCAACATTCGTACTCTTCGAGTTATACCGTAAATATCAACAAAGGCCCATAATTTTAAGCTTTGATCTACATGCATTACTGTAGTCATCGGACCACGGTTTTTACTCATTTGTACCTGAAATAAGACCATTATTTAGTTTATTTATTCTTATAATGTTATGTAAATTGCAGAAAACGTATAAAATGTTAATCGTATCAAGATAAACAAGATTTAGAAGTTCCAAGCTTTTTGTGTATACTTTTGTGTGTATATTTTTGTGTATATGATGTTTAATTTATAATAAAAAAAGATGGTAATTTACACGGGGAAACAACATTACAATGTACATTAATTAAGAATGTATTATTGTTTCTTTCGGTTAAAAATGGAAATTAAGTATAAATTATTACCTCTCCATGATGAGTGACTATAAAGGAGATTTCATCACCGGGTTGTGGATTGAAAGCGATGTCCTTGGTAACGACCCAGTATTCGGGCCTGTCTAAGAGGAGGTCGCTATCATCGGGAAGATCGTCTGCAGTCAATCTCGCGGGGTCGCAAGACGTGAAACCAAGTGCTAACGTGCCGAGGTATACCGATTCTGTGGCCAAAATTTGAATAACGATGTGCTCACCCAACAATAACGGCCGACTTGTGAAAGCATAACCGTGGCAAAATTCTGTGTCGTCACGCGTCGCTACGCATTGCTGATTGCTAAACCGAATATTTCTTCCTCGAGTTCTACAAGGGATTTTTCAATGTTAATTAACGTTTCAAACATTCATTTTTCTCCATCCAAAAAATAAGTATAATCTTTAAGCAGTTTTTTTTTCATTTTAGAGTTTTTTATAATACAAATAATAATGAAAACTTACGAATGGAATGGCAGTGGTGAGAATAAAACACCGGCAGGTTGAAACCTTAAACCTGGAAGATCGATGTCTGGCTCATGGTGTATGGACATGTTTTGCATGGACGGAACGATGATGTTCTCGACGTCGCGACCGGCGTTGCTCGCGTCATCAATTGCCGTCTGTCTGCTGTGTTGAGCGTTATCTTCATTGCTATTGTGTTCGGTACCGCGACGAATGATATTAAAGTACGTTCGGTTTGGATCCACCAATTCGATTGCCGTACTGTTTCCGTAAACATCGACTATCGCCCATAACTGAAAACATGATTATTTCATTGATTGATAATCTAATTTTCTTTCAAGTATAAACATACAATGATTATTACACACGTTTTTATTTATAATCATGATTATAACTTAATTGTTAAGAATTTCTTCTTAAAGAATTTCAATGAATTGAAATTACCTGGCCTCTTGTTTCCACTCCAGAAAAGAAAAATCCCTTCTCCTCGCCATTAACACCAAAGTGTACATCACCGGCTGAGGTGACGTAATAGAAAAGCACCGCATCTCTCTCCGCAAAACGCTCGGCAAGTGCCTTCGCCCAATAGCCGGGCTTGTTCGTCAGGTCCGGACAAGCATACCTCGGCAAGCCACTGCGTAGATTTATCGGATCGTTGCTGGTGAATCCGAACCTTATCATACCACTCCAGTTGTCCGAAATTTCGAGGAACTTTATGCATACCTGCAAACAAACATCAGACGTCAGTTATCTTGCAAACTGAATTGTACATACATGACATCAAGTTATTTCAGTTGATTTCATCATTTCATGCTCAAATTTACATCTTTTTTGTCTCAATGCGATAAGTTTTAAGCGTGACAAGTTTTCTTTTTTCGTTTAATTTCAATATATGAATCGTGAAAAAAGCAAACAATTGTCAGCTACTTTTTATAGGCGTTGCTTAGAATTTATATTGTTCTGTTTTTTCGAAAAAAAAAAAAAAAAAAAAAGACAATGACCATCATTTTTCAGCCATTTTAGCATAACAATTGGTGTTCGAGTTATAACATTCATCCATACTAAGCAAAATTTTCTGCCAACTACTATATGGTATAAATAATTTATACGGCCTTTGTCTATCGCGCTTGTCTTTCGCGGCGAGACAATAAGAAGAAGACTTGCACGGGAATTACGCAAGGTGCCGCGCGCAAGCCTATCTGAGAATAATATTGCAACATTAAAATGGTTATTCCCGTTCATTTGTAGCGCCATTTCCGGGCCTTATTACCAATAAAACGAGAACGGGTCCCGATTTTGATTTTCATGTTTTTGCACGACTCTCTATTACTTCCAAGTTTCATGTCCAAGGTTTTACGAGATCGCAAAGAAATTTATTACTAAATCTTTACTTTTGCGATTCTATAATAAGAAACATTATTGTCTGCAGGTTTTTGTTCGAACTAATTATGGAACTCCAATGTCATTTAATATTTTATGTCATTTTTTTCGCAATATTATAATCGTCATTCCCAAAATACAAAAAAATAAAAAACTGTCAAAAAAAGAATAGCAGTAAATTGGACCGGAACAAATAAGGTTCGTTTTAATCGAAAACTGATTCCGCCCGCAGAATAAATGAATTGTTAATACAAATGTAAATAAAAAATCGAACAAAAATTCCGTCAGACCATATAAAGTCCGATGTGATGTTCCAGGTTGAAAATGTCATGATTAACATGAACGTCAAAATGTATCGCGCGTTTAGGTGCATTTCTAATGTGTAATTGCAATGCTAAAAGTCAAAAGCAACGGCCGCCATTTGAAGCCGACGAACGCCCACAGATCGGCCTCTCTCTTTACTCGCGCATACGCTCTTGTGTCTATTCCTATATATCTATCGCGGGTCAGTACTCCGCAGATAGTTGGACATGCCTTCGACTCTCGTAGCGTAACTTTAACCTAGAATACAACGCGAGAGGCTAAAAGCGAGACTTTCCCAAGCTAGCGAACGTATCTATCTATATCTATTCGTTTGTGTATATATATATATATATATATATATATATATATGCACAGATGAATATGTTTTGACTATGGCATTCCCTAAGAAACGCGCTTCATTCGATACTGACGCGTAGGCGACCAGGGTCACTATGCTTATTCAAAACACACGCGCAAC
Organism: Gryon sp. ZL-2020; assembly: GCA_022817425.1. Lineage (NCBI taxonomy): Eukaryota > Metazoa > Arthropoda > Insecta > Hymenoptera > Scelionidae > Gryon > Gryon sp. ZL-2020. The sequence goes on along the minus strand of JABFPJ010000145.1, from coordinate 7,457 downwards.
TATTTTAATTGTCAGTTATTCACCATGTTGCAATGTAGGATAATTGCTTTTTATCTTCTAACTTTGCCGTGCAATGTTCTCCGTTATAATTGATTATCCTTCGCTTTCAGCGAAACAATGTTTACTATGATTTAATATTGCATATTTAAAAACATTCATTTATTTCATCTTTTCAGTATCAATTTCAGCGATGATCTTTTATTAATTGTTATACTCCTGAAATAACAAAAACAAATTCATTCTTAGTTATTTGAATGATACTTTTGCAAATTACATTTTTAATTTACACAAATTAAAACGTATAATCGGGAAATCAAAGCGAGGAAGATTGATAATTAAAAAATGAAAATGCAAGCCTCCTTAGCGGGTATTATTTCTTTTTTTTTTCGCGTGCCACACGGTGCATGCAGTGTGGCGATATCGAAGTCGATAATCGCTCCGGTTTTTTGTTTCGGAACGAAAAATGTAGAATATATATATATATGTATATGTATATACAAAGCGCACAGGATACGCACTGACAAACAAAACGGCTAATTTACGTAACACTAATTAGGATGTAACAACGAATGCACCGGGAAAAACAAATTGCAATTACGCGCGCCCAACGGAGACGAAGTCATGGGGCTTTGTGTGCTAATGGCCCCGTGTATGTTTGTGCTCGAAATGCCAAGTGAAATCCTTGCAAAACATTCAATGAACATAGTCACACAGTGTGAACAAACAAAAAAAAAGAATATGAAGAAAGAGGAAGAATAAGATAAAGAAAAAAGTCGCACCTTTTCGCCGACTCGAACCGGCCTGGCGCTAAACGTCACGCCCTTGCAAAAGCTCTCTTGTCTCCTCGCAATTGTAGCGCCATTGAATAATCTAATATTGTCACCGTGCACATGATGAAACGTAAGTGGGGGTAAATTGTTTATACCAGCACTGGACGACCTCGGAACTGTAACAAAAAGAAATAACATTCATTTAGTTTTAAGATCAATTACATCAAATTAACTATCATTTAATTAAATTACAAACATCTTTCACAATGCAACCGATATTTATAACAGTAAAGTTAGTTGAAGATCCTGTTAGGATTTCAACTGTGAAGACACCTAAAATGACCTAAAAAATGTTCTATATATAGCACTTAATTTCATAATGACAAATCGATATAATCTGTAGTCGTCGAATTTGATCAGAAATCTAAGAAATGAAATCGAATAAATCGGTGTGAATGAACCATAAAGGCGAATAAAGACCTCCTCGGAACATCCGGCGTGCATTTTCAATCGGGTACTTCATGTTTTGCGACGATGAACTGACAAGTGCGATCGAATTTAATCTCTATCGTTACACGTTCGGATCGAGTTCGGGTTGAGAGATGTGTGGCGCGTTTGGCGTCGACCTCGAGTGATCGGATCGATAATCGTGACGTACGTTCGACGCGCGATTCGACACTGATCGCGATGCGACGATCCAAGCCCGGGTACGATATGCTCGCACCGGAAACCGCACGAACCTGCACGGGAAGTGCCAGGAAGTCTTGCGGCCCACTTAAACAGACGCTTGTATGTACAGCAGCATACATATACATACACACACACAACTATACGTGCTCTTCCTTTATTTTTCTTTTTTGCGGTTGCCATCTTTATTGCACGCCGAGTCATTTCTCAATTTTCGAACTCAACTGTTTCCGTTTCTTTCATAATCGTTGTCTTGAGATTGTTATTAATATATTTGCTCAGCTATTATGGAGCGATTCAATTAAATAAATGAATATAAAAGAAGAGAAATGTTTAAAGCAAAATAGAGGAAAGGATAAACGTTATTTAAATGTTGAGAGTTTAAATGCAAAAATGCGCTTTGCAAATTAAAGTTTTATTGACGTGTAACCGAAATTGTAATGACGCGAAACTATAAAACAGTTTGAAAATATTTTGCGCTGCTGAAAGATTGACGGTATACATAGTTATTACGGTGTGAAAATTGCACGTTGAAACGGAGTATGGAAATGAATTGATCGGTAGCGAACAACGATTGTTTACAATGGCGAATTAAAAGTTACGATGAATATTCAACGATTCCTTTGCAATCATCTATCGAAAGTTACGTACAACCGGTTTTGAATTCGCTCGACTGATTTTCTGCGGAAAACTCTCGTAACTCAATAATTAATTCGTCGGCGTCGTATAAAGTCATCGGTTCCCACGATCTCAATTCAATTGGTTTCGACTTCAGCTAATCTGGTTATCAGTTATGCACATGTTCAATGATTATTTGAGTTAGAAATGCAATCATGTTTTTGTTCCTTGGAACAATTATTATTCTTTTTCAGATTGAGTTTAATTAGATTTGCGAAAAGAAGATTGTACAACTAAGAAAATATATGTTTAAAGGTTTTTTGTACTCTTGAAAATGAAAAGTACATGATCGAAACAATTTTAGTGCGTGAAATTCCAAACAAATCCGCATCACGTGACGGCAATAATCAAGAATAATGACTCGGGTAATTTGCGCGCGATTTTTGCATAGTCGAAGATAAAGGCTCGTCCGTTCAATCATCGTCACGCGTTGCTGCGCACTCAAAATAAATGTCTGCTTGTATGTATGTGTCATAAGTTTCCCACGCTCGGGAAAGCTCGTGAAATCTCGCAGAATCTCATTTACCTAAGCCAAAAGTTTACTCACTATACTTCTTCTTCTTACACTCTTCTTCATTAATGATTCTAAATAGTTTCCATCGTAAATTCCAATAAGATTGTCATCACAAACTTTGACTGAATTGTCGTAAAATTTGTTATAAAAATGATTCTGCAATGGCTTTGATATTTTATATGCACTTTATTAAATGTCTTTCAACATTTATATTAATCTGATTTATCATACAATCCTGGAGAATTACAGAAAGACGTTTTTCACTTTATACACGATTGTAAGTTATTAATTCCTATTAAGTAAGTCGATAATTTACAATTCATGAACTTTACGAGGTATTTTATTCAAGATATCTAATTAGGTCTTTGTAACCTGTAAAGTCATAATTTGCAAATTATAGGTTAAGTACAATTTCAGTACTTAACAGGATTTGAGTTAAATCATTTTTAGTAAAGATTTATCGAGTTTTTTTGTTTTTCAATATTTTATTTTAGTGCAAGTTTTAAGTTAAATTATAGTTTGTAATGTATAAACAGAATCAAACTCACTTTCAACTTATAATGAAATGTAATTAAAAATACACAATAATCAATTATCTATGCATGTTAAAGAAACTAATCAATATTAATGATCAGGTTGACCGGACGTTGATAACATTTTTCCAACGTCACGTTCAGCGATGACGAACCAATTATCATTTTGTTCGGGCGTGTCCAAATGTGAACGTGCACGAAACAATTTTGCGAAATCCGATAAAAAAGACCTACGATGTTCTATCTTCCGGGTTATGCTTCTTGTCTAAAAATAGGTGAACAATATTTTTCGAGTCGTGTGATCGACTGAAATATTTTACCGTTTTGTATCTTACTGAAACTTTCATGTAGCCTTTTTAAAGAATTATTCAATCAATACAATAGCATCGCAATTTACAATAGAAAAAGTACAAAAGTATAAATGTTATAATTTGCAAAAATTATAATACAATATGAAACACGTAAAATTTCATGTTTAGAATGAAAATATGTTAATAGTTTGTCCATATGATATGTGAATGTTGCTTTTGAGTGGAAATTTTTCGCGCGAATGGTGCGTTAATTTGTTTCGGCAGAAAAATAGTAACTCACAAGTTGCGAATAAAAAGAAAGCTACTAAAAGTTGAGAACTTAACGATTGTGCGTTAAACGTTTGGTCGGCTAGTTGAAACTCATCGCTAAACGGGCGGAGGGAAGATGTAAGGCAAATGTATTCAAAATTACGCTGCCGTGTCTATAAATGGAAACAACTGCGAAGAAAGCGAGTGTAACAGACAGAGAAAGAGAAGCGGACCGTTTCCCCGAAACTAAAACGGGAGTACCTTCTTTTTTATTCGACTCTTTTTTATTCTTTTTTTTTTTTCTTTAAGAAACAACATTCTCCGGAGAAATTCAAATCATGTCTAATTTTGAAGTCTGCTGTAAGTTAATAAATATTTCGTGCTAATTTATTCCACTGTTTATCTTGCATGATTAACTTATGAGTGAAAATGAAATTGTTCACTAATTAATTTGCGAAAAAATTAATTAATTTTTGTACAGATTGTTAAGATAACAGAAGTTACTGAATAATCTAAGTACATTTATAATATTTTTTCAATAAATGATTATATCATTTTCATTACAAAACACGTTCGTTTATCAGACAAAAAATAAAGAATCCTGTTTCAATTTTAGTAACAAAATGATGAAGGAAAGTGGAAAAGCGAAAGAGCAACAACACGCGCGCTGGAGTGGCTTCTTTGTTCGACTCTTCTCTCGTTTCGATGACTTGGCTGACTGGATAGATGAATTTCGTAGATTATGCTTTCGGTCACTCGAGCATCAATGAAAGTACGAGCGCCATCAGAGTTTTGTCCCTCAGGCTCTTTATCTCATAGTCGATCGTCAAGTTACGAATAATTTCGTGTTCAAATGCCATTGATCGGCAGGCTAATTAAGCGTACCGGTTTAATTAAACGTGCTAAAACACTTTGATCTATAAAAGTGCATTGCACTTTGCAACTATCTACCGAAGAATAATTAAATGAAACACCTGTTGTTGATCAGTAAAAAAAAAAAAAGATACTTTAAATATCAAAATTTGAACTGAAAAATGGCTAAAAATATCATAATTTAATCAAGAGACACGGTAGTGTCTCTGGCCAAGTACAAAAAAACGAACGTTTTTTAATAATGTCAAAAAAGATTAGAATTATTTGATTAAATCAGTACAAAAATGTGTCATAAAACAATATTTATCAATGTTGAATAAGTCTCAAAAATGAGCATAGAAATTGTATGATCATTATTGGTGATAATCGATGCTCTTCCATATCGCTGCTATTTCGCTCGGCAACGTTCGCGCGCGACTCGTGAGAAACTCGTGACACACATTTTACATTGCGGAAGTTGACCCGTCGAAAGGCCAATGTATGTAAACAAAGCTTAAGGATCTCGTAATTTCAAATCCACCGTGAAACGAGGCAGAAGCAAAAAATCACGGCACAGGACAAATTGATGCGTCAGCGATGAGCAATGATCGCTGATTAATCATTTCGTGTATTACATGATGTTAAGGGAAATGAAAAAAATAAAAGTAAAATGAAAAAGAAACACGTTTCCAACTGTAAACCACGGTTCAATTTAATTAGACATTAAATGGCCGTAGAGGGCAATAGTTAGCAAGTTAATCGTCGGGAGTTTATAACGAAGAAGAAGTTGCATTTGAAAGAAGCGGCGAATCCCATGCCGAGTGACTTATACATAGTTGCAGGAGCAAAGAGAATAAGAAAAAAAGGAGCAGAATCGGCTAAATAAACCGTGAGTCACACACGCGGCGTTTGAGCGAGAATTATTGCTGCATGTGTGTGCCGCACGAGACGGAGAGAAAGACGCGGTGCGCAATTGCACAACCGACATAAAGAATTCAACACTGGGTTCAAGTAATAATAAGACGTATTAACGATTTTTGTGTAGCACAATTTTGCAACGAAGAAAAGATTGTTCAGTTTTTATGACGAATGTCAAGTTGTTTGCAATCACACAAGTAAATTCCAGTAATATCTCTTTTGCTTTTTCATCAAATTTGCTTTTCCATTTAACAGTCGCAATTTACTTAGTAGCCGTAACAACTTCAATTTCTATTGTTAATATTTACAATGTAATCATTATATATTTTCTGTTTGTAATCCTAATTTCTTCTTGCTCTTCCGACTATAAAGGATAAAGTTGATGTAAAACTATGAAGTTGGCTTACAGCTACATTCATGCGTAACGCTTTTAAAAGCAAATTTTAAATCAGTTATTAAAAGCCCATTCAGTTATTATATTTTCATATACACAAATTTCACTATACTGTTTAATAATAATTTTACTTTCGTAAAATAGAAATGATAAAACGGTCTAAATATATTAATCAAACAGATGTCCATTAACGGGTATATCACAATGTTACAATTCTTTGTAGTAAATTTAATATTACTTGGTGCAATGTAGTATCAAAAATTAACAAATTAGAACAGAGCGTGCGAAACGCGCAGGATATTCCAGTTACAGTAAAATCTAATCAATAAAGTGTAACAGTATTAGCGTACAATTTGCTTCGAACATTTTCAACTCTTTTCTTAATTAAACGAAATCGAATGGCATATTATCTGCAACTCATGATTGTACATTCACCAAAATAATCATGCAAAAAGACACTTTAATAAATTTCTTTTACAATTATGATAAAGTCCGTTAATGATTTACAGTCATAATGCAGAGAAGATCGCAAAAAGCGGTGAAATAGAAATGCTGATTCTAGAAAGAGACACGATTAAAGTGAGAATAGATGAGTAGTTGGTTTGAATGTAAGAGAAAGACGGAGAGGAAAGTAGATAGACGGATAGACTCGGTATCTTCAGCTAGGTAAGCACTCGTGGTAGCTATAAGCTAGGCAAAGATCACGGCATCGGCCGTGGGAACGAGGCCCCTCCTGGATTATGCGCGAGTCGTTCTCCGTTCTTCCTTGTTTCCTTCTATTTCAAATTTCTTCCGTCCTTCGACGTTCGCTTCCGGTGTCAAATCGATAATGATCCATGCACTTTTTCGTTTCAAATGTCTCATTTTATTTCTTTTTTTTTCTTCAGTTTAGCCGCTTATGATTTTATAGTTGAAAGATGATATGAAAGGATTTGTTAAAAAACGTTTTAAACCTCACTTTGGTTCTTATGTAATTAAAATACTATACTGCAGAAATCGGTAATATATTGTTATTCATATATTCTGTACGATTGATTTTCTGTTCTGCTTTTAATTGTACAGTTTTTTTAATTAAAAATTCCGTACATTTGGCCTCGAATATGGAAAACTTCATTAAAATAATACATCGTAATAGAAAACAAAATTGTTTTTGATGTCAAAGTTCAATATTCATGATTTCTGATGTATACTTAATTTTTCTCTACCGGAATTTTAAATCAGGAGAAGAATCATTTAGATCTTATCAATGCAAATTGCAATTAAAATGCTCCTTCAAAATCAAGTTCAAGTTTAACCGAATCACGTAAAAATGTCGCGACGATGAATAAGTGGCTTAAAATCTTGACGTTTTTTTTCGATAGAAAGAGAGGGAAAACAGCAGTTTGAACGTGAAAGAGAAATTAAAATAACATTTTTTCGTTAGCGATATAGGATCGTAACAACCTCGGTCATTAACCGACGAGGGTGCGTTAACCAAAGCAAGGGTCCTTCAAATTACAAGGGTGACGCTCTCTTTCTCCCTCTCACATGCACTATATTTTTCTCTCTGTT
>JABFPJ010000144.1:0-49296 GCA_022817425.1 Gryon sp. ZL-2020 | reverse complement strand
ATATAGCCTACGACACTCAGCAAATGTTGAATAATATACCCTCAAAATTTGGTTCTAATCGGTTCGGTAGAATTTGCGTGATGAGGTAACAGACAAACAGACGGACAAACATAGATTGAAATTTATATATTAGTAGGATTGAAATTTCTTTAAAATATTTTGTAAAAATTTCGAATTAGTATATTACGTCCAAGGGCGCCACTGCGCCCAAGGCCAATACGACGTTTTTCAGTCCTGCGCAGCGGAGCGAAAGTTGGAACGAACACGCATTCAGTACCGAAAGCGACAGATTTCAGTACGAGAGCGCTGTTAGTTCTAACTTTCTCCGCTGCGCATGACTGAAATAATTCATTATAAACATTAAATATAAATAAACATGAAAAAACTCACGTTCTTGATGGGCACTTGCAACAAAAACTAAGTCGTCATAATGAACTAAATCGTATCCACCAAGATTTGCGAGTTCTGCATCCGAATAACCTAAGAGCATTTTCCCACGTTGATCCATTGACACTAATGCGAGATCCAGCTTATGTTTACTTTTAAACATAACTTCTTTTTGAGGTACTTCAAGAAGAGAAGGTGGTCCGAATGGCGTGCATAAAGCGAACAACGCCAATGGTGGTTCCTCTGTTTTTCTGTTCTGACCATGTAATACTTTTACTCGACCCCTGATATCCAAACGCTGTAAACCAGTCATTTTTATTGTAAAAATAATTAAATTGTATTCTGATAATGTAAATATCATGTCCCATTAATGATTAATTAAATTAAATATTTTTTATGTTTTTATGCCTATAACTTATTTTACAAAATTAACATTTTTAAAAACAGTCCAATTGTTTAAAATATATTCTTAAAATTTAAACATTAATACAAAAATTAGGTTAAAAATTAATTTATTTGAGGGAAATAAAATTAATTAATGACATGTAAAATGTTACGCGGTGTAATAATACGTATAATTTTCGTGAAATAGAAACGGCTTTTTGTCGACGTAAAAAGCAAATTTTAATCGTGCTAAGGTTGCATATAAGCCTTGCAAAAGTGTATTCGGTGAAACAAGAAAAGTTGAGCGGTAGCGGCATCGTAAACCTTTTATGATTACAGTTTCATTTTCATAAATGTCAAAGCCGGCATGTTTTTGCTAAACTAAGAGCTATGCTTCAGCGTGACTTCTTTCGCGATTCGCGCGTCTTTTTCGCGAACTTGCTTGGCAAAGTGGCCATTCATGTTTGCCGTAACATAATTAGTCATTTTCACCGTCTCCAAAAGAACTGGTTTGAGTTTTGTACCGATCTTAACGATAATAACTTTCATCTTACCGAATGAGCCATATAAACTTATGAAAACAAACGCGCAAAACAATATTTAAATATTTATATTGCTACTTGAAAAAAGTATATGTTACATGAATATACAGTATTCTTATAATACTTAAGGAACAAATTCTTATTTTATATTCTTATTATATTATTAATAATTATGTAATTTTATTTTTCAAACTCAATTTAATTATAATGAGAAAAAATTGATGAAATCTTGTTGGTTTATTTCCATCACAAAAAGTTTCAACAATTACAAAAAATTTCCTTATAAGTTTAATAAAATATTCATTGCAGATATTTTGTTTATTATCTAATGTATTATTTTATCTGTGAATGAAATAAAACTCGGAATGCTTACCAAAAAGCCAGAGGTATTGTCCAGTAGACATCGGAAACGTACAGTAAAACTGCGTTCGAGTAGATGACTATGTTGCGGAGATAAAGTTTCGTGTAAGGGTAACGTAGCATTTTCCGCTGGCAGAAATGAGTTCCACATCAGTTGTCTTTGGAGTTCTTCACGATCCTCACTATGTACCAATTCATACACACTTTGATGAACAATGTCGGACTGAAAATAGACCAGAATGTTAAAGTTATGAGTCATGAGGTTTATCGGTTAATAAACAAGAGTTATAATTATGAATTATTAATCATAGGTTATGAATCACAAATGCGAAATATGAGTCATGCGTTATTAATAATAAATCATGAGTAATAATTATAAGTTGAATGAATTTCAACTAATGAAATATGGGTGATGAGTTATGGATCATAAGTGATGAGTAATGAATTACAAGTTATGAATCATAAATAATAAAATATGAGTTATCAGTTATGGATCATGAGTGATAAGTAATGAATTATAAGTTATGAATCATAAGAAATGAAATATGACTTATGAATCAGGAATTATGAGTTATGAGTATAATTACAAGAATATTTGATAAAAAAATGGAACGTCTTTATTTCATCAAAATATGATTGAATAAAGACGTGCAAATTCCATGCGCTTAAGATATTCATCGTGTGTGACTAAGAGGTACGTGTTATAAAGTACGACTTGTAGCTAGACACGTTGGGCGAGAAAGAGCTATTGGTATGCATATAATAGACATCGCACTGTAACACGAAAGTCGTGATCCGCGTATGCTCCTGATATACGAGAGTTGAAAACGCTCACTCGGAAACTTGTCTTCTATCGCGATATATTATTATTCATGGTCAACGCTATGTAGTCAAGTCTTGGTGACGATCATGATCACATAATGGCTTCGGCTTCAATTTGACGTATTTACTATATATACAATAATTTATGCAACTTTCTTCAGCATAGCTTACGTTATATCAACATCATCTTGTAACTGCAACTATGTCTTACGTATATTACTCTGCTTAAGGTTTGACTCATATTTAATACTAAAAACTGACTTAGTCAATTGTTACAAAATATGAAATGATCCAAAGAGAAAACTTTAAAGTAGAAATAGTGCCGATGAAATTAAATACATATATTATAAACACTTTTTGCATTTATATATGATTAGATTTTTTTATATACTGATTTTAAAAATCGACCTTGTCATGTGTTTTTCGGAAATAATTATCTTTTTAAGAACATACAGATTTTTGAAATTAGTTAATTACCATAAATATTTTTTTATATAGGTTATTAATAAGTTTTTTTTTAATTTGTCAATTTATAGATTACCGTGCTTTCTATCAAATTGCTTGTATCACGATTATAAAATAAATTATTGTTTATTTTATATTGACTTTAGTTGAATGTATAAAAATGTAAGTTGCAAAAATAATTAAGCCTATGGCAATATTAAATTCATTTAAAATGTTAATCAAGTAAAATATTATATTATAAAATTATTTCATTTTTAATGCCAATAAGAATAGTTTCATTTCTTACAGAAATAACAATATACATTTTTTTCAATGAAATTTTTCGGTTTTTTATTTCGTGTTAAACATATTTCTTTAAGATTGATTTGATTAACCTTAAAGTTAAACTTAACAAAATCATTATTAAATCAACATTTTGTAATTGTATTATCGATTTATAATTAATATATTTTGGATAAACATAAACATTTGTTAACAAATTGTAAACCAATTCAAGTGTTGCAATTTCATCAATGATGAAAGCAAACATATTACATGTAATACCATTGTTTATCAATGCACTATAATTATCTTATAGACTAATTTCATTGTATTCTCACTTGTATAAATAATGTATCACAGTTACTTATCTTTAACTAGAAAAAAGTTAATCTATGAGAATTATAATCTGACAAACGAAATGTTGATATTTTCTCATGTCCTCCCTTTTAAGTTACGTCAATAATTCATTTGGATCATTATGTGTTCAAATAATCATTAAAAAAGGAGTATGTGCCACTACTTTTTGTTTGAAATAATATCTCAATTCTCGTGCTACTTTCTTGAAATTTTCTCAGACAACCGACAATATTGATGCGATTGAATAATCACTGATAGAAAGTGTCAGATATTTTTACAATTGTGAGAATTAACTCTTTTTTCAATTTCGTTTTAAATTTTAAATAAAAACATTTGTTTTAAATATGAAAATTGTAATAAAAATAAGGATTTTTTCTGATAGCTTTGAAAAAGTTATATTTTAAGTATAAATTTAAGAGTAAAATGTACAATAAATACTTTTGTTCATTATTATCTTGTTTAACATTTTGAAGGAATTCTGAAACAAATAACGAAATGTTCAGACATTAAAGAAAATGAAGAAAAGAAAAATAAAACTAGAGTTGCATTTTTGTGCACAAGTAAATCAAGAGTTGACCAACGAACAAATTGAAAAAAGAATGCAGAAACGGACGCAACGAAATGCTGTCTTTAAGCCGGCGGGGGTGCGCCAACATCTCAACTAAATAATTACAAGCTCTTAATTAACGACTAGAGAGCATCGTAAAGACATCCACGAAGACGTCGTTCTTTCAAGCCGCTCGTGTTTTCGTATTATTTATTTGAATATTGCAACAAAACAGTATCGATTTCAAACAAATTTGTGTGCATCTTTTCAAACAAATTATCCTGAAGATTACTTTATAATTTTATAGTTTCATATGTAATTTTAAAATAATGTGCGTTTTAAGTGATATAATATAAATTATTTATATGTATAACTTATATATAACTAACTATCATTTATTATAAAGATGATAATTATAAATTTATAATTTGGAACAAAAAAATCAATATTTTGTATCTTATCCAACTTGAACTGAAGGTAACTCAAAAAATAAAAATTATCGATGATTGGTAAAATATCCATCTGTTACTACAATTTCAGAGTTCTCTTGTAGTTGCAAAGGGTAAAAAGGCGACTTCTTACACTGTAAATACAAACGTTCTGATCAGAACGGTTTTGAAGCTTTTTTAGAACGTTTTAAAGTGTTTTCTCTAAGAAAACGTATAATGCGTTTCCAAAAAAACATTTTAAACATTAAAAACACTTGTATACGTTCTATGTAGAACGTTTAATTCTTGTAGAACGTTTAAAAAAATAGAAGTTTTACAGTGTAAGTATTATATGTCTAAAAAATAATTCATATTTTTAAATTAATTCTCATTGACAAACCATTTCTTAATATATTTTAACTAACATTTTAAGTTTATTTCAGGAGTTTAAATTTTGAATTAGTGAATGTTTCAATTAATACACATTGAAACAATGTTTATTATAAACATTACAATTTAAAAAAAAATTAATTTATTATTTATATAAAGGTTAGGACCTATAAATTAAACAAAAAAATAGCTAGAAATGTTGAAAATCTTATTTTAATAAAGAAATTATTAGGAATTATTGGACAGTCATTTTATAAATACTGATTTGAAATATTACTTATTAATTTTTTCAAGTGAAACTTTGTTTAAATTTTTTAATTTATATGAAGTACACACATTTTAAATACACACAGAAAATTATTCTTTCAAGAATTACTATACTGGATAGTAAAGAAGGGATAAAATTTGTCTGATGTAATGTTCACAGTATTAAAGAGAACAAAGTATCAAAATTATTTGAATTTTTACAATATTATATTACACGTAGCCAAATAATACAGGAATTTTTACTGTTGAAACGGATTTCGAGCTGTATAAGACAACAAACAAAAGAAATTACTGTTTTTTTTTCTAGAAAAATGTTTGTTTACATCATAATAATTCTTGTTAAAAACAGTAAGTTCTTTTGTTTGTTGTCTTATACAGCTCGAAATCCGTCTCAACTGTAAAAATTCCTGTATTATTTGGCTACGTGTAGATATATTGAAATACCGTATTGTAAAAATTTAAATAATTCTTATATTTTGTTCATTTGTCATTCAGGATAAGATTTGTTATATGAACATTTCATAAGACAAATCTTATCTCTTCCTTACTATCTAGTATAGTAATTTTTGAAATAATAATTTTCTGTGTGTACACTAATATATGAATTTTGATAAAAACAACATTTTCAAATTGTTGAATCAGTAATTTTGGATTTTCGAAATTCGTTTAAATTTGTCATTTAGTTAATATATTCTAATAAAATAAAAAGTGTTATTATAATATAATTGCTTTTCACCCCAAAAACAGCCACAAAAAATGGTTCTATCCAATTAATAACAGGAAAAATAGTTCAACAAATTTTTGTACATGCAAGTTAAAAATAATTCACTTGAATGCGTTCATTAATTGTGAATTTAAGTTTATGACGCCGAGCACAATAAAGAGTTCCAATGATGAAACCTATATTTTGTGTTCACACACCATATTTTAAAAGGGGTTTTTGTATATTTAAGCGTCATTTATCAGTTATTCTTGATCAATGTCGAATGTCGATTAATGTAAAATTATAGTTCGTTTGTTTGTCGAGAAGGGAGAACCTGAAAAGTCAAGTTGAGATTACGAAGAATAGCCTATTATTACAACTTACGGTACACATAATATAATAGAGCAACGTCACGTACATACATACGCAGTTAAAGTTCTAATCTGACCTATCGTTCTCATTAACGAGGCTAATCACAAATTATATTTTAATTACTGGACGATAGAAATCCTAACCACTTGACTCTGCTCATACTTTAACGTCAATCTATATGGTGCATGAGTACATAAAATGCTCTGAGAAAACGTATATATAAAAGCTTGGTGGAGATTCTTGGCTCGATGTCGCAGGATATCCGATAAATTCATTGTTGGATTTTAATCTTTAAAGTATAATTTTTGCTGCAAATTGTATCTGATTACTGTATAATTTACAATATCCATAATGTTTATATTCCAGTCAAACATGTTATGTCTTTATTCAAGATTCATAGTAAATGATTATGACAAATTATGATTTTTTGCTATTTTAATTTTTTTTTCAAAGTATTACTTATTTTCTGGGTTAATTTAATTAACCCTATTATATAAGCATAAATCGGAATAACTTGCAGCTTATGTTAACATTATATATGACTTTTTTTTAATCTTGTATGATTATACATTCTCTGGTAAACAAAATTTATAATTTTTGTTAACAGGTAAATTAGTTGTGCAAAGGTAGAAGTTATGCAAATTCGTCTTGTACTTTGATTGATATTTCATCTCACATCCCTAGTACAACGAATCATATATGGTCCATATGTTATTAATAGTGATCGACAAAAATAACCCAAAAATTAAAAATACAAACAAAAAAAGTCAATACCAAAACAACCAAAATATATCAAACTATAAGAAAATACTTTAAGCATAATAAAAATGCAACACCATTATTGGTAAAATTCACATAATAAAAAATAAATAACGGAAAAAGCACATGAATAATGTAACTAACGTCTATTTTGTTCTTTTGCTAATTCCTAATACGATTTTTTTTCTTAGATTTACTGGCTTCATAGTGATGATTTTTTTGTATTTATAATATTATACCTAAATAGTATATATATGTGAAAATTATTCTTATCATTGTCCCAGAACAACTTTCTTTCACATATTTCACACACTGCCAATGAATTTTCGTACTTAATTTGTAATGCTGATTCTACAAAGAATTATTCTGGGACAAGTTTTTGTTGGTTTCTGATTAATTACAAATTTTAGAGGCATCTTGCTCATATGTATAAAACTTGTTGCAAACAAAAGACCAATATCAAATCCATCATCAAAACAAAGCATAGACAACTATAGATCAATAGTAATTGCATGTTATTATTGATTTTAAATAAAATGAATTATCGATATATTGCATTTACTCATTGAATTTAATATGAGACAGATTGATCAGAAATATCATTGCACTTCAATAATCTATACAACCAAAAACATCATATCATTTTAAGTACATAATTATAATTGATGTTTTATTATTCACGTAAAGGTCGGTGTATTTGCCGAAGACCACATTCAATTGATTTTTTTATTTTTTAAAATTAATAATTGCGGCCACGCAGCGGCCGCAATTATAACACGTTATTAGATTTTTTTTTTGTTTTTTGGGGTTTTTTGGTATTAGGTTTTTTAGGTATGGGATTTTTTCGTTTTATGATTTTTTTTGTATGTACCCGTTATTAATATATGGCAATAGCATATGATATATTTGTCATATATTAATAATATACATGCTACTATATTAATTATATATTTTTTAATATTTTCCAAATATATATGGATCATATATAGTCCCAATGTATTAGTACTTTTTAAATGTAATCCATATACATATATGGTCAATATATAGTCAATATATGTAATCCTTTTGCTATGGATTTCGATTTTGAAACAAATTCAATGACGATTTCAAGTACCATATAATTGATAAAATTATAGATTACCTTATTAATAACTAAAGAAAAAATGATATTTATTGAGAAGAAAAAACCGATCCTACTTTCGGGTCAACTTAGCGATTGTCATAAATCTTGTACAAACACGACGAAGTGATGGAGATGCTATTCGGTGCGATCAAAGAGTTGCTACAAATTAAAACAAATCCGAGTCATAATAATAATTAATTTGCGATGCACATTAATATTAAGCAAACCCACATATCTGTCGTACCTACGCAAGTTTGCACACCCGGTCTCGCTTCTTGCAATGCTGAGCTCTTAATTATGTGCAAGAGATATGGCAGA
Organism: Gryon sp. ZL-2020; assembly: GCA_022817425.1. Lineage (NCBI taxonomy): Eukaryota > Metazoa > Arthropoda > Insecta > Hymenoptera > Scelionidae > Gryon > Gryon sp. ZL-2020. Next base: position 40,811 of record JABFPJ010000144.1, on the reverse strand, counting down.
GGTTTGTTTTTCGTTTATCTTATGTTTCTTTTTTGGTTTTTTGTCGAGTTACATCGCAGAGATTCGAACAAGAGAAAGGGTAAAGGGCGTAGGGTACAAGCAATCCGAGCAAGTACGCTGGTTCTTGTCTTAGGGTCTTCATTAACTTTCATTAATTGTCAAACTGATGTGCATAATTCAATTTCATTCTCTTCAGCAACGTCTCCCTTTTTATCGCATGATTCACCTCGGGCTTATAATTCAGATGCTCGCGTGAGAAAATCATTTATAATCAAAGACTACGAGTCGTAGTCTGCGACTGTTACTTTTTACCTGCTAGGTTTATAATTTATTAATTTAACAATTTTGTTAATGAAATTAATTAATAAAAAAGACAAAAAATGGTCCTAAATTATTTTACATTATAATAGAAAGTAGTATTAGAAGTACTGTATGTTAAAAGTGATTTTTAATCATATTTTTGTTTTCTGTTATAAAATCCATAATACGAAAGATGAATAAATTCTCTTCTAATCATTGCACAATAAAGTAGTTCATTGAAACGCAATCCCGCGTAAAAAAAAGAATCAGGCACAAATAAGGCATAAGAATGGCTTAGGAGCGCGAGCCAATCTCTTGCCTTACTATTGCCGTGCTTTTGCCATGCTGTTGCCATATTTTTTCCAAGTTTGTAGATGGCAACAGCATGGCAATACCACGGCAATAGTAAGGCAGGAGCTTGGCTCGCGCTCCTGTGCCATGCTTTCATTTTTTTTTACGCGGGATGATAAGTTAATTTTCCCGATTGTATATTATAAAACTTGTATTTCACATTGCAAAGTATAGACTCTGCGTGAACGTCCGAGGAAACGTCGCGAAAAAGGCACGCGACATGTTTCATTCCGCTACGATAGGTTGGAGCATATATGTAGTTATTACATACATATCACTTGTAGTATATTATATATACACCCGAGAAGAACCAACTGAGTACATTTTATAATCAGAGAAAGAGAGAGAATGGAGGTTAAGATGTGAGAGAGAAGAATAGGGAGGCTGCAATGGGGAAAAAGAAAAGACGAAAGGAAAAGAAAGTGCGACGAGAGGCATACAGGACCGAAGTAGTATAACGATTGCTGGCAGTGAATGATGTTCGTGTTAAATGTAAGAAGAGCTAACGTCGCGTCATGGGTGAACTCGACAAACGCTTGGCGTGACTGGCGCGTGTTGGACGCACGACAACACGAACAAATCGAGCATGAACCGTGCTGCTCCAACTGTACACTAGCCATGACGCTCGAGTTAAGTAACGCGTTTCGGATCAAAGGGCGCGTAACCTCGATCAACTGTTGCGAGATTTAAAAGATGCCTTTTGGCACGACATCTCGCGAAATATCGTCAATGAATTTTGCACAGTTTTCTTTTCAGATGCAACAAATATAAAGTGCATGCAAAAAAATGTTTAGTTATTATTTGTTAATTTTATACTAATGAAATATTACTAATATTCATGACAAAAGTGAATATTCACCCCCAAAAAAGTGAGTTTTTACATATTAAAAGTAGAGAGTATACATGTAGGTGTTGAAATGAGAATAAAAGTAGTTCGTGGAATGGAACAAGGTGTGGTAATTTACACTTAAATTGATTTTTAGCAGAATTAAAAAGAAGTTCATATACTATATAAAAAAACGTTGAGAACTTATTATCTTATCTAATATTGATTGATAAGAGGCATTATTTCATTATTATGTAACCCTCACGGATAAAAAATATATATACATAAAAGTATATTAAATGTATTTTTATATTATTTTTATATAAGTACTTAATTATATTCCATATATATCTGTACTATATTACACAAAATGTAACCCTTTTACCGCGAATAACTCAGTAGGGTTAATCGACCGCCAATTTTTTTTGGCAGATTTGTAATCAGCGCAAAAAGACGAACAAAATGATCTATCGGAACCCCCCCCCCACCTTAGGGGGGGGGATAGCATATTGCACCATTACCTATATTTTAACTATATATTGAAAATATATACATTAAATATATATTTCATACATATTAAATATATATTTAATATATATTATATGGTAACCGGACAAAATATCGGAGGACAAAATAAAGGAAATACAAATAAATATTTATTAATATAAATATATAAATAAAATAAATTTTTATTTTTCTGTCCTTTTATAAAGTGCAACATTTCTTTTAACATTAAATAAAAAACAAATAAATAATACTTGTAATAAATATAATATAAATATAGGAAATAACATAATTGACGAATGCACATGTACAGTCAATATGATTTTACTAGACACAATCAAAACACAATCATCCAATATATACAAGACATGCATATTCAATTAAATTCTATTATTTTGAAATAAAATTGTCACAATAGATGTCACACGATGTTAGTCTAATCACTGATTAATAACATATAACTTTAATATAAAGTTTGATTTTATTAGTTTTGTTACTTTACTTATTTTTCTTATCTTATATTTTTTTTTCTTACTTGTGTTTTGTTAGTTTTTTTTATTTTTTTAGTTTATATATTAGTTTTATATATTCAAAATACGTGTATGTCTAAATTGCCAGAAATATATTTTTAACGTATCATAACTATATTTTTATATACATTTTTGCAAACAAATTTCATCCGTGTGGGAACTAATGTCTAGTGTTTTTCCAGAATTTGTCTAGATGAAAAATATTTTAATTAATACATAAAATTATAAGAGGAAAAACTTCATTAATTGCCTCTAAAAAATAAACAAAAATAGTTGAATTTATATAATACTTGAAAATAATGTAAAAGTGATTCTAATAAATAATTCAGATTTTAATATAACCCAGGATTAATTTTTTTCATCATATGTAAAATCACCATTTAAGCCTCATAAAATCATATTTGGAAAATATATCAAGATCATTAGTAAGTCCTAAGTAAAATTATTTGTATTAAAGTTCATTCCAAAGTACAACTAATTAAACTAAGAAGTATTAATGGCAAGAATATTGCCATTAATTATTTCAACATATGTATATATAAATATGTTAGATGATGAATGACTATAGATATACTTGTTTTTAATAAAAGAACTGTTTCAATTAAACTCACCTGATGGAAACCAAGATAGCTCTCTATACTGTGTGTTGCAAAAAACACTTCTCCATCACAGGTTAGTATCAATAGGAATCCATTTAAAGCCTGCAAAAAGTAAAACTTAATGCTATTTTACAATCGAATTTCTTAAATATTCTATATTGATATATCTTTTTTTATACATGCAAAATTACAGCTGATTTATAACATGTCACAAAACAATGTTTGATTTTTACAATTTATTTCTAAATAGAACAATAAAAAGTTTGAAAGAATTTAATATTTTCGACAGTATAAAAAAATATAAGTCGGATATGTTTTTACAATTACACTCATCCAAATAGATTGTTAAAAAAATCTAGATCGTTAATTGGAAATTGCTGTTTGATTAATAGTTATTTTAAAAATCTCGCTTGCAAAAAATACGATCGATGTCATTAGATCCACAGTCAATTTCATTGTATTAGACGCGCAAGCGCGATAATTCGCTGGCAAACGTAACCTTAAAGCACCTTAAAGTGACAGTGTCAATGCTTTTCCGCGACAAAAATCAATATTTTCCTTTTTTATTAATTAATAACATTTATGTTTAAATTATTCATGAATAATATGAATCGATCAGTCATTTTCCTGCCATCTAACCTAATTATCACTCATCTTCAAATAAAGTAAAACTACAATCTAGATTGTTTTTTGAGCATACAAAATGCAGATATTCAAATTTACGATCTAATAATGTATAAAAAACTATTTATATTGTTTTTCTAACAATCTCATACGGAGAGTGTAATAAGATAAAAATAAAATAATGTTACAAGTAATTTAATATTCGATGTAAAATCAGGATTAATTAACAGAATTAAATTCTATCATCACAAGTTTAAAAATGAAATTTTTTATCATAATTTTTATTTTACATTATAAATTATGTCATTTTCATCTTCAGGTGATGTAAAAAGTAATGTAAATTTACATTGTTTCGGTTCAGTATGTATATATTTCGCTTACATCAAAATTTGGTTCCTTTAATATTTCGTAAATAATGTCAGTTATATATTTCTCGAAGATATAATTATAATAATTATAAAAAATAAGTATATTATAAATTATTTGATTCGTCTTAATTAATTCTTCTTTCCAATAACATCTTATTTTAATTCCCTCAGTTTTGTCATGTACTTACTTTATCATCTGTATTAATTCTAATTAAATCCAAGCATAAGCGTGATTACAAGTATCGTGTGGATATGGATATTACCGATAAAATGGCATAACGTGTTCGTATTGGTTATCATCTCATGGGACGAATAACGAATTGAATACACAAAATGGAATCCCCCGGTATCATTCGCATGCGCGGATGCTGGCGTTTGATTGGATGATGAACAGAGGGAGCTTTGGGGTTGCGTCAATACATGACCCCGGACTTGTGTCGATAGGAATTACATATAGGATGTATTTGATTCTTCTTACCGTAAGAATGGCTATCTGATTCTAATTAATTCAACATTCAATTTATCATTGCATATATTTACCGTCAGATTTATGTTTACAAGATTTCAGTTCAAAGATAAAACTTACTTTTTCAACATTTGTTCTTTATCAGAGCTTGTTAATGGATGTATTAATTAAATAAACCAAAAAGCAATCAGTACAAATATCTGGATATCAAGATTCAAAATCTTAAACTTATAAGCATTTAAATTTTTTTTAGCGTTGTTAAAACAAATGATTAACATTTGTCGAAAAACATGTGTAAATCATTAGTATAATATATATTACTTTATATCCCATTAACGAATCCTTGGGAAACAGTTGGAAAAGCAAAGTTCAAATATAATAATTATAAGCCAGTTCTTTTCACGCTTAATTACTATTTGTATATATTGTAATTAAAGTGATTATTTAAAACTTAATTAAACAGTCGTATTGTATAAGAATGTGTTATACAAGGTTTATTGTTCAAATATTTCGTTTTGATTTCAGTGTATAAATCAATGGATACTTGAATATCCATTGAAATAATACAAATTATATAAAGTTAGAATACATTGTTTTAGTTGCATTAAAATTTATAATTGCAAATAGGTTTTCCAGGTATTTTGTATATATAGAAACAAAAGAATTCGATTTCTTCGAAGAATTAGTGCTCCGAAGGTAGATAAACCTTTGGGCAACGATACAAAAGGTGAACAAGAGAGGGTCGAAACGGTATCTAAGGGAGGAATGGAGCAAGCGATCAATACGCAAAGGTCTACCGGTGCCAGACCAAGGCTAGCCCGCGTCACCCACCCGACCTAACCTCATATAATCACTCAAACCCCTCAAACCTGTACCCAACCAACACCTTTTCCTTTCTGTTTTCTTCACTGACTCACCTTCCAAGACTGTCTGTGATATACATTTACTCTGTGTATATTTATTCTATCAAGATTTCTTCAACGAAAATAATTATACCAAATAAGAGTTGTCTATTTTATCAGTCAGTTTGATAATTTGATATTAAGAAGAAAGATTTAGATTTATACAATATATCAAAAAATTATCAATTATAAAATAATTCTTTACGATAAATTAATTTATTATTTTTTTCAGGATCAAGTTTTTTTATAAATTGTTAAAGTTACATTTTTTATTGAACAAAATCTATGATATAATAACATTGAAAATTTTTTAAATCATTAAATATAAAAATGCGAAAACTTGAATTTGGAAAAAAGAATAATCATAAAAATAGAATAAGATGAAAAACAGAATGCAAACAAAAACCAGAAAGACAAAGAAACGATAAAAACAAAAATGTGTTGAGTGAAATCGGTATAAAGTAGTAAAGTTAGAGAGCACAACAGCGGATAACCAAGTTCTTGTACAGTAAGGTCTTACTTGTTGCTGATGGTTGCATGTCTACAAGGCTGATCGTGCCTTTGACGCGCTTCCAAGCTGATCGTTTTGCAGCTTGGTGTATATGGTGTGTCATTAATTTTTCTTATGTTATTATCAACTAAGACGATGTTCATTCTTATTTGTTCATAAAAAATCCATATTCTTCTAAGTCACTACACACAAAGTATTTTAAATTTTCTACCTAACTTCAAATTTTTACAGGTTATCATTATATTACTCTAAGAAATTTGCATTAATTATGTCTTGTTAATATTTTTTTAATTATGAATTAAAAAAAAGAGTTTATTAAAATAATGAAAAAATAAAAAAGTGTGTTAATCAAAAATTTATCATTCGTTTTGAACCAATTCATGTAATAATACGCTGTTAAATTTATTGTAGAGCAAACAAAGCAAAGGTGAACAAAAGAGTGTATTAAGAAATCTATCGTCAATGTAATGTAAGTCTGCAAAACTAACGACCAGAAATAAAACCCCTTTTTTCGGGCATTTTTTATTGTCGAGGACAACAGCTGAGCTTATTATAAAACCATTAAACATAAAGGAAGCTCCGACGAAGAAGATAGCGTGGAGATATAATAATCAGAGCACCGAAAAAGGTTGCGCTCGTTAAAAACAAAGATATTTCTATCTTAAGGAAATGGTTCAAGGATAATAATGTATATTTTTTTGTTCGTTTTGTAATGCTACATAGAAAACAATTAAACAAAGAAACGAGTCACAATTGAACGATCGTTAAATTGTTCTTCAGATTCAATTTATCATTTATTTGTTCTGTAAAAGATTCTATGACGTAAGTCCAAGTATTTGCCGTCACACAACAATTTGCCAATTATTTCAACGATTGTAACCTTGTAACATTTAATTTTTGAAATTTGGTGAAACGAAATGGCACACAACGTTTTCTTTCGCTTAATCGTTAGTTTTACGTTCAATAAAATTGTAATTGAAAAACTAAATTAAATAATGCTTAATATCCTTTTCTGTATTTCAATACGCAATTTGCAGATGAACAAAATTGATAGTTGATATTTTATCTTTTTGTATAAAATAATGTTAAGTTAATTTATTCAAAAATATAATTCTTTATTTTATATTTAATAAGTTTTGCTTCGTTTTACGAAAAACAAAACTTGTAATTTAAACTGTAAATTTACAAACATAAACAAAGTCCTTTTCAAATATGAATGGATAATGGAAAATATGCAACTAAAAATAAAATGTATTTTAATTACTGCCCTCATGTGAAATAAAATATGCAATTTTCTTTGAAAAAAATTTTACCAATCAATAAATAAATTGCTATAATTTTTTCACACATCGACCGCATTTCAATTTGTATCCATAAATTATAGTTTCCCAAGTTATTTAAAGAATATTGTCTAATGAATAAATCGTCTAATTAGAAATTCATTAAGACAATAATTTGGTAGAAATGCTTTTAGTATATCGATATTACGGTTTGTTAGTTAGGCATATTTCGCTTATAAATCGCAGTCCGATTGCCAATTTGCGCAACGAATGCATATAAGGCGATCCATCAATGGGGCTCTCGCGAGGTGCAGATAACAACGCGACGAAAAAATGCTTGGATGTGGTGCGCCTACAGAGACGGGGGGCACACGTACGCGGTCAGTTTTGCCTATTGATTTATGAAAATCAAGGCTTGGCCGGTGTTTCGGCTTAAGTTCCCGTTCGATCCCAGTATAAATAATTCCTGGACCAGATAACCTCCCCGTCCTCCCCCTATGAATCCTCTTCGAGTTCGAGTTCCTCCCCTCCCTCCCCCTTCTCCCCCCTGGTTTCCCCCGCGCTCGCGCCGGCGCTGCACGATTCCGACGATCCTCATAAAGTTTACGAACTTGGATAGTAAATCCGCTTTATGACAAGCCGGCCACCACCAGGAGGCATTCGCGAAATTACGAGTGAGCGATAGCCCTTTTATACTACCTCCGTGGATTCCCCTTCGGTCAACGCGCTCGATTGCCCCGTAGTATTTGACTTCATTTCGGCTTTGGAATTATAAAAAAGAGAGAAACACTTGGCGAAATGTCGGTTATAAAAGATTGTAAATACGATGTATACCATGGGTTTTTGTAACACAAAATAATTTGCCATTATTTTTGCTTAGATCGTGCTTAAATTAGGTCAACTACATTTAATTAGATCGTATAATGTTCTTATGGTTGCCAGATTATGACGTAAAAAGCGGACACAGAAGGATAGCATTATTAGAAGGTACGTATTGTCTATCTCTCTTTGCCCACTATTCACGTCACAATCTGGTAACCATAAATGTTCTTCATACTGAAGCAACATTTATACTTACATTTATAAATTATAAAAATGCATCATTTGTATATCACTTTAGTGACATAAGTTTTTTTTATTTAAAAATGCAATAAACTTACGAAAAAGGATTAGGTAAGTTACGCAGTAAGTAATCTTTGGATAAAAAATAACTGTAACGAAATATTTTTGCCGCTGTAAAATAAAATGATTCAAATTTTTGGCAAAAAGAAGGCATTATCTTTTATCTCAGAAATGTAAGATTGGCAAAAACTTTTAAGTTAAACGAAACCAAAAAACAAGTTATTATATGGTATGGCTTGATATGATGAACACATTCGACCTGTTAATAAGTTGTAATTTTACTTATAATATAGCGAAATACATCATGTAATACAGTTAAGAAATGTAACACCAGAAGTTTACTGATTTCAAGTGAAGAATTTTTCAGCAAAATTCGAGAGAGGATTTTATATTCAACGATTAATCGTTTTTATATAGTCATACACTATGTTTGATAATAAATTGAAGAACTAGAACTTTTAATTATTACTAAAATGAGTTCAAATGACATGAAAATTATATAAACTTTTTTAAATTATATTAAGCATTTGAGAGAAGATTGAGAAAGATAAATTAAAACGTTATTGATATTTTTATTGCATTTTATTTATATAATACAATACAATAAAATATATAGATTATATTTTATATTTTTTTAACTTACTCTACTTGCAGGCCTTGCGCCTTATACTTTATATTTATATAAACATTTTCAAAACATGTTTAAAATAATTCAAATTAATCATATTCAGAAATAAATAAATAATAAATTATAAATTGTTGCATATCTTCATTTCTCGTACACGTTAAATAATATACAGTTGTTAACCTCTGATATTAGGAAGGGGAAATGATTGAATGAATTGTCTGGGTATCTGTTATAGAGCATCATATGGTTGGTGATTTAGTTAATGGAATTAAAAACATAAAAGTGAATTGCTTTCTAAAAGTAATTTTTTTAGTCCTGAAAGTTAGGGGATAATATACGATACGGGAGTGTAAAGTAAACGTAGTGCCAGACGTATGAATGCCTTCTATAATATTGTTCAATAATGATGTTTAGAAATTTGTTCTGCTGTTTAACCTGTATGTCGAACTAAAATTAATGACTTTTAAAATCACACCATCAAGGTTATAAATACCGTATGAAATATGACTTACTATTCTTATTAAATGTTGATATTTAACTGTCATTATGTAATAATTAATTAAATTAGTAGTGAATAATATCGGTAACAGTACAAAATTATTGGCAAACTCTTACTATTTTAAGTTAGTTTGACTAACTTTAAGAATATTTCTTTTATTATAATAATAATTAGACTAAAACATTTTAATAGTAATTCAACATTCAATCTCTACATTTGATTAAGTTTTGATTAATTTTACTTGTTTATTGAGTGATTGATTTTTTTTACTATAAAAAAATCAAGTCTTCTTTAAAAGTTAAATAAATTTTAAATCACGAAAGAGTTAATTTTTTAAGTTGAAGACACAGGCTCAAATCTTGGATAAGTGGGTATTTTAATGTATTAATACAATTAAAAAATACAAAAAAATACAACAGTACAAAAATAATTAAGTATTTAAATAAAAATGTGAATAATTATGAATAATAATAAACAATAACAATTTTATTTCACTATTTTGTGTTAATAATTCTCTTTTTCAATATGTGATTTTACTTCACCTTCGGACAAGGTGAATGTGCATCCTAAAAAAGTAAATTTACACTATGTTTAAATCTAGAGATTAGTTGCAATTTTCTAAAAAAGTGAGATAATCTATTTTAATTGCAAAAAAGATTCAATTTCGACAACTAGATTTTAAGAATAGTTACCTGCAAGAACATTTCACCGTCAAGATGATGATGGTCGTATGCAGCAAGAGCTGCCAGTTCTCTTGCCCGGTAATGGGAGTCATGATGGGAATTTTCTTCTTTATCTTTGTGCATCACAACTGAAACAAAAAACATAATTTCTATTTAATATGCACTTTACCGAGTGCATTAAAAAGCTACTCATATAAATTTCACTTTTGTCCACATCATTTGGTGGAAGAATGTCAAGAAAATTTGTTTAATGGTTGCAAAATTAAATACAAATGTTTTCAACATTAAAAATTAATGAGGTGGTTATTCTTGCTGGTCGATTGAATATGCTCTTTTTCTTGTTTTCGGGTGTGTTACACATTTTAATAATGGCTCAACATCGGCAGGTGCGCTGAAACGTAACAGATCGCAAGGTCACGAGAGGAAGTGTCACTCATGCCGGTTGTTCAGACCGGTCTGCAATTTTTGCAAGCCGACTGAAATATAAAATCCACGCGCAACTTTTATATAGATTATTACGTTAATACATTCAAAAGCATGGCGTGTCATCTTGACAGCGGATCCTTTAAAGTTTAAACATAATTAAATGCTTTAAAATTAATTACCGACTGACAAAAAGTCTGTTACAGAACGAAGATCAGATACAAAGATAAGATTGACAGAAAAGCGTCAAATGTTTTAGTTAATCGATGTTTGGAAGGTCTAAAGTTTTCGTCTGGCATAAATGAAATCATAAACGACAAAAGTATTGTCCATTTTGGAATCTTATTAGTAGTTCTTTGAACTGACGGACTATCAATCATCGTTCGATCCTTTGATTACAAGTTAATCGCTTAATTAGCCATTTACTTAACCGACATCAAACCCGATATGTAAAGCACAAGTCATTGCAGATAGGAAACAGGAAAAGTAGGGGGGTGGTCGAGACTTTTCGTCGTATTTGCAGCGTCATTATTTGCACTTGACTGACGTCTACATAAAAGCCTCAAATCGGGCTCGTCATCGTACAGCTAATTCCGTGTATTCTTTTATTTACTTTATGGTTCGCCCCAAAAATCTTTCGTTATACGATATACGGTTTTAGCCAGAAAATAAAAATTAAATTAAAGTCATTAGAATCAGATTATAGTGTATTTTAATTATTTTACTTATCCTTATTAATATATAACATTGAAAATATATCATAGGGATGTTAATAGATATCTTTGGGATGTCATAGGGATGTTATAGAGATGTTATGAGGATGTCATAAGGATGTTGTCAACAACATCCTTATGAAATAAACGAAGCCGAGGACTGCAGTGACATAATATTCGCATTGAATTTTCTCTGAGAGTAAGAATGCTATTAAAATGTGCAATTTTTTTTCTTCTGTACACTAAGAAAACTCATAGAGTAACATTTATTAGCATTCTAATAAAACTGGGATACTCTTGCTCAGATTTTAAATAATATAATTTATTTTATCTTTTTCATTAACATCTATACTAAATTTATTAGGCAAAATCATAAATTTAGTATAGATGTTAATGAAAAAGATAAAATAAATTATGTTATTTAAAATCTGAGCAAGAGTATCCCAGTTTTATTAGAATGCTAATACATTTTACTCTATGAGTTTTCTTAGTGTAGTAGAAATTTCAGACGCGTGCCGTTAACATAAACTCAGTGACACGATATAAGTGCTTTCGGCCACTACGATTAGGTATTGTTTTCCTTCGATATTTCTTCCGCAGTTTCTTCGTGTGGAACTAATTGAAGTCGCTTAAAGTAATACGTGCAATTCACCGTACTCTTGATTATGGTTTACCAATCAAACTAATTTATAGGTGTTCTACATTGTTGCAAAAATGGAAATATGTTGATTGAAAATATGCTGCAAGTGTTTCAACAAGTTTATAAATTCTTATTATAAAAAATTACGAAAATTTTTTTATTATAACATCTTTTTATACAGAGAAATAGAAATGTAATAATATAATATTATATTTCTATTTCTCTGTAATAGAAATGAGATATAATATAGAGAAATAGAATTTATTTTTGAGAAATAGGATTTAATTAAATAACAAACAATTCTTTGATTTATTAAACTTTCACAAAATAATTTTCGCCAAAGTTACAAGATTTGCACGGATTTTGAAATAGAATTTTATTAATAGAATTCACTAGTAATATAATTTGGAGTATTAATTGAAAGTTACTTCCTCTGTTCGTTCTAAAGAAATCAATAAAGATCGATACTTTTGACGCATATTAACGACCGTGGTATAATTTTAACTACTAATTACCGCGAGATCTAATAACATAGATGCTTTAATTATAGTTACATTTGTCAGGAAATAGTCTTTAATATTAGATATACGTTGATAAATAAGTTTGAATTAACGAAATAACGATAATAGAAAGGAAATAATAACAAGGTCTTATTCGTCGCATTCCGTTGAATTTCAATGATTAGAAGTGAGTTGAACAGATTGCTGTGTTAATACATTTGTTCTTCGAGAAGCTGATTGCGTCGCTAGTACGAACAAGTTGGTCCGATAAGCGAGACGAAGTACTTTTCGTCAGGTCATTCTCCATCCCTTTGCTGGCACCTCATTTGCACGAGTAGCCAACTTTTATTGCAACAATGACTTTTCCTTCAAAATTTATCCTTCAAAACAATGCAAAAAATTAAAGTATTACACACCACAAAAAAAATGAATAGTAAAATTTTTTTTATGAAATGAAGAAAAGTGAAATGAAGAAACAATAACTTTACATGTAATAAAAATACAAAACCTTCGGCGTTTTAATGCATTATGTTTTAAATTTAAACGCTTAATAGCTTGTCAGTCAATTTTTTTTAATTTGATATCAACAATATTAATATATTGTTTGTCAACATATAAATTCTCAAGTGTCAAAGGATTTTTCCTTGAGACCCAAGATCTTAACATTCAATTACAACGCATTGTTTCAACGATGCCTAAACGAACGTAAAATTGCGCACGCATGCGTCGACGCTACTGTCAATCTCGATACAGTCCAAAACTCGACATTCAAGGTATAATACTGTGAGCGTCGAGCAATTAAAATGCAATCGCGAGATAAGTTTTTATTCTGTACGTTCCACCTTATTTTTTCTTTATATTAAAGTTATAATGTTATTATAGTATGTTTGCCATATTTTTATTTCTATAATCTTGTTAAAGGAATAAATTCTTTCACATTATGCATTTATATGGTTATTTTTGTCTTATTATATGATTTTCCAAAATCAGGAAATAAAAACTTCACTCTTCGTTATTTCTCCTGGATTTTGCTTTCCTTGTAGATAGGTAGCAACAGCTATCTATATGCTGTGCTTACTTTAGTTAGTTTATATTAAATTTGGTAATCTATATTCTTATAAGAACAGCCTATCAAAATAATTACATTAATTTATGGTGAAAAATTAAATATTTACTTTAAAATTTACTGTATCGAAAGAAATAAATTATGGTATCATTTATAGTAAAAGTTTACCATACGTTTGTTAGAAACATTTTAAAAGTCTATATACAGCTACATTGCTAAATTTACTTATAACAGCTAAACACGTACATCTCAGTGGTAAAGACAAAGTCATTATAACTAATCATGAATGTTTTTTACAAATATATTATGCATATAAAATAATTTGAATATAGTACTTTATTTGAATAACGAGTTAATAAGGTTCATAAAAATTATATGAAAAATAATGACTAATTATTATTAAAGATATGTGCGCGGCAAATTGTGTTTGTTTATTATAATGAAAGCTGGATGAAAAATTTACGTTTTGGTCTGTGTCACAACGTGTGGCCATAACACACCTTAGTTTTATAAAGTAATCCGTTGGGCAAAAGCGGCCTGATAATGCGACAGCAAAGCTGCCCCGCCCTATCCCTGTAGCAGTGATAAAAATCTCTCATTATGTAACGAAACGAACCCTCTGCCATCGAGTCCGTTATCCTTTAAAAAGGGACTCTTTCATAAAAGTGCTTAAAGTTGCATTTTATATATACACGCGTAACATACAATGTATTATTTACATCTTTCTTTCTTTCTCTCCTTTTCTCTCTCTCTTTCAGTTCGCGGGTGAATCATGCAAATTATAAAGTATAATGTCACTATCAACCTACGAGCAAAATTATTACCTGTAACGGTTTAATAAGACGGAACTTTTGCTCGCGAGCGAAATTATTGTTGACTTTATCAAATTGTTCCAAATAAAACTTTAGCATGTTTCTAATTTATAATTATATGACCTTACGATGCCATAATTGACTGCACAAGAATTTGTGATCGGGTTTACTTATGAATCTAATAAGGTTCATATTGCTTTTCTAATACTCGTATTTGTTTTTCTCACTCGTGCATCAAAAATACATTTTTTGTTTCCTCTGAAGTGGGACGAAAGTAGAACTTTTAACGGGGGAAAAGTATTTTCATCCCTTAAATGACGTAATGGAAGTTTATTTGCCCTCCCTAGGAAAAGAGTGTAAGGATGGAAAATATATTCTCTACCTAGAGAAAAAAGTACGACTTTCATCCCACTTTTCACGTAAGAAAAAAAGTACAGTACGTACCAAGCGCAATTTTTCCCGAAGTGCATATAGTACTTTTCATACCTGGGATTGAGGCAAAAGTAGAGTATTTTCCACCTTAAAGGTGAAAAGATTTAATTTCTGACCTAAGGGCGTTCGCCCTCGAATTATTAATGCGAATTAAACCCTTCTCCTGTATATTTCATTGCAACATTCTCTTTAAGTCAACATATTTGATATTTCGATTTGGAGAAAATTAGGAAAACTTTTCAAGAGTATTACAGTTTCGTATAAAATGAAAAAGGAGAAAATGCTTTTAATGACAAAATGAATGACGAGAACATCTGGCTGGTCCACTTCAGCCGGTACTTAATTGTGGAAGTGAATTGGGTTAGGTATAAAGGACCATAATGATTAGCGGGAGGCTTTAAAGGGCAGGCAATGAAATTGCATTAACATTCCGGTGCAAGGCAATCCTGTCGTCTCTATGCCATGGCAGTATACCTGAACTGCGGTGTCTGCTTGTCCAGCTGTTAAGCGAACGACCGGGATACTGCTTCGCGACACGACACCGTCATTTATCACTGACCCTCGTGTGGGTTTTTGTGCATTACCTAACGAGTCTCATAAACGAATTAAATTTTTGATCTATCATTACTGCGAATGAACCTGTCTTACTATTACCCAACCAAAAGCACATCCAATACTTTACGATTATTCAATCAAATATTTAGCGATTTGTAATCGGAGTAATGGTCGAATAAATAGTTAACTTCAATGAGCTTAATTTATCGTTATTTTTCCTTTTTTGTTTCTAGTATACTAACTTTGTTTCCTTGCTTTGAATTTATTATTAAACATCTTTTCAATTGTATATTGCGTGAAATGGTATTAAATATAAATATAATAAGAAACATATTATTAATGTGAAGAATAATAAAATGATATCATTTTTCATGATGATTTGTGTCAACACACATGTTATGGCTTCTTTTTCTGTTTACATAATTAAACGAGTAATGTATTTTGCATGTACACCTTTTAATCCTCAAACTCGTCGTTCTGACTTTGCGCAAAAAAGGACTAAAAAAATTGAATATTCATACTGTAGGAAATCTTAACATAGTTACAGTAAATATATTGCCTCGATGAAATACAATTATTTGTCAAGGTTTTAAGCAAAAAAAGTCACATTAAAAATAAAACGAAAAGATTAAGCAAAAATTGGCGACTAAAAATTTTTCTACAATAAATACGTAGTAATTTGTCAACTGCAAAACCATTTACTTTTGTCAATGTTTATATGAATTTTAATTTATGTTTGATTATTAATACGTGAATAAGATAGCACGATCTTCGACATCGTAACAGTGCGTCGCGCTTTGTGAGTCTAACTAGAATGAATCACTGCGATTTTTTAAAGCGGTCAAAATTGTCACTGTAGCCAAACGAGTTTGATAAAACGTATATAAGGTGTGAATGCATTATCCCATCATTTGTCCATGGCAATGTTTCGAAATTGAGCATTTAATTCGTACGATTTGTCTTCCGTGTGCCAAAATAAACGAGCCAACATATTTAATTCGCATAAGGGTTTTCTGATGATAGTGCAGAGTTGAATACTGTTCTAAAAAAGATATATCCTTCCAAAAAAACCAACAAAAAAGTTACACAGCTTTTGGAACTAATATTATTAAGCATAATTATGCAATAATTCTTGTAAAAAGAAATTATCTAATAAGTTTGTCAATATTTAAAAAATGAAATACGTTGAAGAATTATATAATCATTAATATTCATTATTTATTGAATTAGAATGTTTAGTTTTCTTGTCATTTTTTGTTATATATAATCAACTTGCAAACTGTCATAATTAATTTGTCGAATAATCTCTTCATCATTGCGAGTGATTAGTAATTATGCGATGACATAAAAAGCACGGGTTAAAATTCAGAAGCAAAGTAAGAATTTGAAAGAAATATTAAATTCGTCAGCGAACCATAATTTTCTTTCAGGTGCACCAAAAATTCAACGTCTAATTTAGATCGCAAAATGATAATCTTATGTGCGAAATGAACACTGAAGCCGAAAGTATTAATAATGTTTTACTACGGTCACACCCATTGCCGCTCATTAGCTGGATCCAGTGATCATTCAAAATTTGCTGCAAACTGTTCGCGTGATCACCATAGCACAAAAATAATGGCTCACTTTTTGAATTCTTAGAATACAAGTTAACATATACACCACTTTTTATTTATTAAAAATGTATTTAAAAATAACTTAAATAATTAAAATTGACCAAATTCTTATTTTCCATCTGTACTTATTATTTAAAATAAATATTCATTATCCAACGTTCTTTATAATCATGTAATCAATTAAATGTAAAATGATTCAATATACTAATATATAAATATGAATGTATATGGATGTTTGTTTGTTTGTTTGTATGAGCATCATGGAAAATCTACCGAACCAACTTGAACCAAATTTTGAGGGAATATAGCCCTAGGCCACAAAAGTGTCGTATGCTTTATACTTTTTTGTTTAGTTACGTGTTTAGTTTAGGTTACGTGTTACAAGAATGTTACAGAAGGTAACGTGTTGATATGTTTTATTAATAATTTTACTACACCATTGAAAAAAATGCATTATACCATATTGTAAAAATCTTGCGCAGTTGATCACTGCACAGAAGTGTGTTCGCGAAGATGTACGCAATAGACTACTGCGCAAGATTTTTCCAATTAAGGTATACTAAAAACAAAAGGTACAGTAAAATTATCAATATATCACCATGTTAGTATACCTTTTGTTAAATATTATTACGTTTTTATTTTATATGGACATAGAAACTTTCATCGATGAAGCTTTTATAGTATTATGATAATGAGAATAAAACTAAAGCAAGATTATAGGCTTATTTCATGGATAGTCCACACATTTCAACGGAATGAATTGTGCCAAAGATGACGGTGTAAGGTAACACTGTTATCCGCGAAGACCACCCTGTAGCAATCGCCATTAGCGATGTTATTGACGCTTTCATGCATTTGGACGGATCATTTACGCATTTTGCACGCAGTTAAAGCGATCCGAATTGTCATTCGAATTGAAAAAGCGGTTAAATTAAATGTATTTATTTTATAATATAGAAGTATTTTTCGACACTTTTAAAATTCAATTATTTAAGTAACTTCTTATCAAGGTAGTTGTTATTTTATAAATAAGTACGACTAACTAATTTTTCCTTTTTTTAGTATATAATAGAATGCATAATTTATTTAAATTAGTATTTTTTATGCAGCTAAAGTTAAAAAGTAAATATCACATTGAATGAAGTTTGAAAAACGATAATCGTCAAAGTTGAGAAGAAACATAATTAGACTGTGATAAGAATAAAAAATACGACATTAAGTAAAATGCAAAATCTAGATTAGGACAAATTAAGCTGACTGATTGTCTGGCGTGCGTGAAATGCTTACTTTACTTTCAACTTGCTTCTTTTTATATATATTTTCTAATTATATTGTTTCGAACAATTATTTGACTTGAAATGTAGAGAAATATTTTTTTTTATGATAATTATAATATTTATATAAACAGTTAAATGTGAATAATTGTTTTAAATAAATATTAAATTAATATAAAAATAAAAAAATTACTTTAACAAATTATTACTTGTAAACATACACGGACAGAATTATTAACGTGTGACACGTGTGATGCACACGTCTGAACCGTGCGAGGTAATTTTTTCAAATTTTTTAGGTTCAATAAACGTGTCACCCGTGTTTACACACGTTGGAGACGTTTTTGCCACACGTGTGATACGTTTCTTTCACACGGCCGGAAAAATACGTGTCAGACGAGTGTGCACACGCGTAGGGCTTGTGGCGCGCACGTCGCAGCCTTGCGAAACACACGGCTCTGAAAGATTTCGCTGCCGTGTTATTGTGTTGTGAATTTTTAAAATTGTAAACAGTGAAATTCACGACAATGTTTCAAATAAATGAATGTAAGTATATAATTTGCATTATATATCATTATGAAACTTGTTATCATTATGAAATAAAAATTGTAATTTGTTGACATTTTTGCGACTAAAATTTTCCTGTTAAAAAAAGGTTTTATGGAAGAAAACATTTTAATTGTCATTTCTAACCTCTTATATTATAAATTATACGTTATACTTTTCATTAAATTATTTAACCCAATAAATGTTTGGTGTTATATTTAATGATTAATCATTGTTTCTCACACATTGGCCTTATAATATACATATGTACTTCACCACAGAATTTTTATAAATATTTTTAATAACACTTTTAGCCTTAAAATAATTTTTCATTTCAATATATATATATATATATATGTGTGATTATTAATTCCTTTTAATAATTATTATTTATTACTATTTACTCATTTTTGTTTTTCTATAAAAATAATGAAATCTTTCAGAGCCGTGTGTTTCGCAAGGCTGCGACGTGCGCGCCACAAGCCCTACGCGTGTGCACACTCGTCTGACGCGTATTTTTCCGGCCGTGTGAAAGAAACGTGTCACACGTGTGGCAAAAACGTCTCCAACATGTGTAAACACAGGTGACACGTTTATAAAACCTAAAAAATTTGAAAAAATTACCTCACACGGTTCAGACGTGTGCATCACACGTGTCACACGTTAATAATTCTGTCCGTGTACTTAAGCAACAAATTATATTTAAAAGCATTTAACCTAATTTCGAATTAATACGTTGAGTAAAATTTCTCATAGTTGATTATGTAAGTTTTAAATGCATTTTGTAATTATGACCTTTTGGCGAATAATGCCTGTAATTAAATTATTACTCCAATAAAATAAAAAGTAATTGTTTTCCGTAAATATGAATCGTTACGATGAATTACAATGATATTTCTTAAAAGCAGGAAAAGTATGTAATTATATATAAAACCGTAAATTTGAGACTCATTTTCTGTGCACTTTATTTATTTTGATACTTTTCAAGTTACGTAAGTTGCATAACTTATGTTTTAGATCATAGTTAATTTTATCCGATTTACCTTTGGGAGTAATTTTATCAAAGTTTAATTCGGAAACAAAGTTTATCATATATTTAATTGATTGTGATTATAACTATATTTAACGAGAAAATAAATCGTTGTAAATCAATAATCTAAAAAATATATGTAAAATTAATAAATAAATTACATGGAAAAGCATAACTATACTTGTAATTAATGATAATGACTTTCTTTCAACATATTAATAAAATATTCCATCAATTTGAATTTATAGTATGTTTACAAATGTCAGATCATCTGATGCTGTTAAAGTGGATTATATTAGTGGTTGAGAAAACATGACGCCACGTGCTACAAATTTAATTGAACAGCCTCCTGTTAATAATGTCTAAGACATATAGACCCAATGACAAGGGTCAAATTCATTTTTAAACACCGGCTTGTGCCCCACAGTTCACACTTTCTTCTGTAAGATATATTGACTCTTCGGTTTCATTGTGTTTTCTAATGATTCTCTTCAACTTCATATAACTTTCTATCACACTTATAAATGGAGCTTATATCCCGTTTTCGTCTCCTCTGCAGACTTTGAATTATAACAATGTTATCGAAATAATTTCTTTTAATTAATTTATATTATTTGTATGCCAATTATTATACGATAAAGTACAAGTTTCAGATGATTGAATATTTTTTATCTTGTGCTATGACGATACATCACTCCGACTGTTCCCTTCATTCAATGACCAGCGTTAAAGCTAATTCATGCAATATGAATGACGCTTACTCTGCTCTGTAATTACCGACGCGTTTCATTGAGTGCATTAAATGATTTCGTAGCACGAATACGTAAACCTATATCCATAAATAGTGAATCTGTGCGTTGGTATTAGATGAACGATAAATTTCAACGCATAGCCACACCTTACATGATTTTAAATTTGTTTTGATTTATATTAATTGAATTAATAAAAAATTAACATTATATTTTCTTAATTAAGCAGTTCTAAACATACCAAATTGAAATCGGGTTAAAATGTAAGCCCAATATTGATACCATAATACACGATAGGGTACTGATATTATTTCTTTAACAATAGGGTAATCCGTTAAAAGTAAGTTATTCATGTAGGAACATGAATAATTTAACATTATCTTAAAAATTCACTCGGTAAAAAATATTGAAAAAAATCATGTGAATATAATATATTGAATTATCTTTCATTTAAACTATAATTGATAATTAATGATGAATTAATAATAAATAATTAAAGAAGAAAATCATAGTTAAGTCTCGACTATCAAGGATCAAGCATGGTCAGCTGATCAAAGCCCGATGAAACCATTTATGTGTATTAACCATTACGTAATGAATGATCTCAGCTCTGATCGAGTCCCGATAGAACATATCAATATATGGCAATTCCGTTTAGCCCAGTGTTACATATGTATTATACTCCGATTCGAAAATTGGGAAGCTCTATCACGGTCATGTTGGACTCTAAGAAGGACGCCTGTGTTTCGAAAAAAATTTGAGAAATCCTAATCTAATCAAGTTTTATCCCTGACTAGGTAATCACTAACTGGATTACAATATGGCAAGTCAGATTATCGCCATATTATTAATGTAGAACGCCCGATTTCTTTGCTCGGGCGTTATATTAAACAATATAAAATATTTTTTTGTTACTATTTGTTAAGTGCTTTTTATCGTTAAACATATAGATATGAAATAGTTTGAATTTTGTTGAAGTTATTTATTTTGCGAAAGAAAAAAAAATACGAATATAATCTGAATGCTGGAAATCGATAAAACTGCAATGCAGTTGGTATAATAATCGAATAAATTTGTTTTGTCGTAAGCCTACCAAAGTCTGGCATTAAACCATATTAAAGCCTTCACTTTCTACTAATATCTAATTTGTGTTTACTAGGAATCTTTATGTCGAAAGTCAGGAATATGCATTCGATCAAACAGCTGTTGCTATTAAAGTATCATTTCGACTCTCATTTTCATAGCAAAAAGAAAAGGGCACTACACGGGATCGTAACTCGTAAATAATAACAGATGGTAAGATTCACTTTGTTTCACATCAAGTTTCTGAAATTCGTATTGTGTCGAAAATAATGTGGGTGTTGACTTTGGCTCATAAAGATTTCATTTCATGAATAGACAATGCCGTACTTATTTAATAATTTTTGTTCAACAACTTTTGTGTTTCTAATCAAACTTCTACATTGCAATCCTTTATAATAAAAATTTGGTGGCACCTTAAAGTTGGCTACAAGTCGTCAATTCCAAGAAGTCCGATTGTTGTCGATCTATTAGTCGTGTGATTGGTTAAAAAAACAAAGGAATGGTATAGTTCATTTGAAAATTGTCTCGGGGGCGCGCGTAGCGCGCCTTTTGCCTCTAGTCCATATTAATAAAATCGGTGAGAGTATGAAGTTGGTTGCTATGCGTCAAAGTATTGTTGTTCAAAATGCGCAATGACATATTTAAAATTTGACAGGCTTAACATAAAAAAAAAGAATATGATTAAAAACATAACGAAATAAAATCCACGGAGCGCGCGAAGCGCGCTTTAACCTAGTCCATATTAATAAAATTGGTGAGAGTATGAAGTTGATTGCTATGCGTCAAAGTATTGTTATTCAAAATGCGCAATGACATATTTACAATTTGACAGGTTTAACATAAAAAAAAAGAATATGATTAAAAACATAACGAAATAAAATCTACGGAGCGCGCGAAGCGCGCTTTAACCTAGTCCATTTATAAATTTGAGATGTTATCGTTAATATAGCTGTTTATGGAATTTTCGATACACAGCATTGTTGACATGATAAAATCAATTCTGATTGGTCGTCTTAAGTTTACGTGAACTAAAATATCGAAACTCGCGGAGTGTCAAATGAAGATCGACGTTCAAATTTGACAGTTTTAAATTATTAAAAAAATAAAAACCACGGAGCGCGCGTAGCGCGCTTTTAACCTAGTGGCATATAAAAAGAGTATGATAAAATATCATTTATAAGAAAAAAAAACTGACTAGTTTTTCAGATTCATTTTATAAAATTTGAAAAAATTAAGTGTAAAATATGTTCTGTTATAAACAAGAAGTTCTATAGGATTTTGCACTTTGTTCAAATGAACGAAAATAGTTTGACTCACACTTGGTTGTACAATTTAAACTCCTTTTGGAATAATTGCATTGTTTATCTGACTCGATCAGCTTTTGATATTAGCATATACTAAACGCAAATGGAATAACACTTTTCCCCTTTTTCCATTTCCTTATATGATTTCTTGTAATATACATATACAGATCTACCCTGCTATTAAGCCAAAAAAATGAATAATCACAATAATATTTTTAAATATTATAATGATATGATAACTCAAAGTTATAATTAGTTTTCATAATAATTATATTCATTAATATTTATATTTTTACTTTCGATTACTTGATTTTTTTACACTTTTTTTTAGAAAAATAATTAATTTATTTAGAAATTAGACACAATTGATAATATTGAAATAATTATACGATACAAGCATATGTTACAAATAATAAACCATGCGTCGTAATTACAATGTAAATCTCGTCATTCGCATCGTCATGGTGAGACTCATATTTTTAGCCTTTATTTTGTTCATTGTACGACGTTTAACCAAGTTCCAGCTAACACAATAAAACAGCTGCATGGAATCTCGGTAACATCTATTTTCTTGACAATGAATGCCAATTACATAACTTCATCATAATCTTTTTTTAATTTCAAATCACCTAAACCGCCACGTCTTTAATTCATTTTTCGATTAATAAATTAACAGCCAAATTCTTATCTCACTACAAAATAATCCATTATATGCTTTTTTTCAAAGCAAAATTTCAGTAAAAATAAAATATTGTTTAAGTTATCTTGAACATCATTAATTAGCCCCATTTTAAATAAGTATTTAAAAGTCAAAACTTAATCAGTTTACATGAAGTTTAAAGCTTTTGCGTTATTAATGATGAAACGAGTGAAAAAAGAAAAAGATAAGAGTCAAAACACACACAAGCAGGCTACGATCGATGATTTTACGAAATTGTAAAAAGGTCGTGCGAAATGGCGCGATTCGCACCACCTATACATTCAAGCACTTGGTGTCGGTTCAATTGAGGCCTCTAAAGAAGTCGAGGGTCAACGCAGCGGGACGTCCAAGACTAATGATCGCGATTGCTTTTCTAGGCGCCGTGAAGTCACAGACTTAGCCGTTTTTAGTCAAAGGAGAATCCTTCAGTGTAACAATCGCAGTAGAATCCGCACACCGTTTATATCAACTTCTACTTACTAATCAGAGTTCATTTATGTTGCTTTATGTATGATACGATCTTTATATTCATCCTATTTAAGTGAAAGATTATATCTGCATGTTTGCAGGAAAAGAAAAGGAAAAAGAACCAGCAGAAACAAACGCGCTTTATTTAACGATTTTAAATGCTCGCGATTTGTTAATGAACATGATGGATGTTATCTTTGAGCGAATTAATTGAAATAGTGTATAACTGCGGCCATTTCATCGAAACTTATCGTTGAGAGTAAGGTTTTTATCTTGTCATTCATCAGATTTTGTTTGTATTATCATTTGTATAATTTAACTATGCTCATTATACATCCAAAGATACCAATCCGTGCATTCAAAATTTCATTTATTAACGAAAGTGAAATCAATGAAATTCCCTGTTTAAATTATGCATTATGTTTTTAAAAATGCATTATCCAAAAATGCGCAAATTAATTCAATGGTAATTCAATGTATTAAACATATATACTTTTATCAAATGACTTAGTTTAATGAGCATGAAAGAAATTGCCGCGGAGCTGACAAATGGCCCAAAACGATTCAATACAATTCGACCACTAATACCAATACAAAAAAAGAAATTAAGACAGTATTTTGCCAATTGTTGATATACTACTTAACCGACGTTGTCTTAGCATTCGTACACCATCCTAATTTCTGTTGTATTGGCTCAATATTGGCAAGGGACTAATGTGCAGTATGCTTGTATATTACTTATCTATTATGCTATGCCAGTATTAAACGTATAACACTGAATATAATACTGAACGTATCAGTACAGGCTTAGTGTTGGTTTAAATCCAAAGCTAAGAAATAACTTAAGAAGAAATGTAAGAATTGATATGTAATGTAATGTTATGTTATGTAATACTTGGACCAGTTGTTCGTTTCCCATTGGGTAATCATTAACCACAAGTTAATTATAATCAAAGTAAGTCCTGTCATATATATTATAATAGTGATATTTAATTTAATGTTGTGATATAAATTTGAAATTAAACAAATGATATAATCATAAAATATTGGATTTAAAATATATGTATATAATAAAAACAGAAATAGTTCTGATGAGAAAATAAAAATTAATTCGAAACCGTCAAAAATTCGATTCAATTATTATTTGGGATACCACATGTTAACACATGAAATTATTATATAAGAGGACAAATTTCATTAATTGCCTCTGAAAAAATAAACTACTAAAACTTTAGTTTATCAACATTTTGCCAGTATCCAGTTGTTTATCTGTACCAAAACTGTAATCATTTACAACTGGGCCATAGTCCGATTGATGTTATCATTCTAGTACTTATTCAGTAGTAAAAACTCGTAGAATTGATACAGATTCTGTACTACTTGCTAGTATACTGACAAATGTTATAGCGGTATTGTGCCAGTATCGGGCCATATTGCATTTTCTTTTTGGGTAGTAGAGGCAAATATTCGATGTGAACTGAGGTAAAAGTCATCGACATTCTTTGTCGAGATAATATTGGTAAAGATCGGCACTCGTGTGTACACCGATGATGAGCTACTTGTTTTTTGGACGACTCGTGGTTAAAGTAGATGGTGTTGGTGTGGTTCCCGCAGTGATGCTGACTGTGTAATGAAAGGTGAGCTGGGCCAGACTTTCAACCGCTACCAAATTACGCACTGCGGTTACTTTTAACTTAAAGTCTATTAGACAAGGCATCGCTCTTAACACAGAAAATAAACTTGTAGCATAAATCACTGTAACTTACAGTAATTAATTCTTATTGTAAAATATACCCTCACAAGGAAGAATATATATAAATAAATATATCTTCAAATATATTTCAGCGACAAAACGTTATATGTTTTGACATATATATTTTTTTCGTATGAATCGTAAAGACTAATTTATTCAAATTTCATTATCATTTGAAATAGAACATTTTTATTATAAAAAATGAAGAATATTAATCACTACTGTAGTATTTTTTACAAACAAAGTATCGAAAATGTCCATTTTTGTACAGAAAAATGTCACGGCCCTTTAAAAGGTAAAAAATCCATAAGTAAACAGACGTGAAGTGAAGACATTCAAAGACACTCGAGACACGCGGCGTTTTATTTTACTTTGGGCATTATCATCTCTCGCACCAAAATAAGAGGTCGAAATTTTTCGGGAATTTGGTCTGCAGCTAACCAGAGAGAAGATGCAGCTCGTTGGACGGCTTTTGGCCGCTCGTGGGAAAGTAAAAAACTGCACCCCCGAAAAATATTATGTCCGTGTGATCATTAACCCACCTCGACACGACATGATATTAAAGGTTTATTGCATTTTGATGATGACGAGAATACGATTAAACGGGCTTTCGCGGAAGACGCCAAAAACCCTCTGATTAGGCCTTCTTTTATATGCACACATATCTTCGTTTTCTTGTGTTATCGCATAGAAGTTTGATATTTAACTTAAAAATTAAATTGTAATTGATATGAAAATATTAAAAAAAAATACTTTTAAACAAGTTGATTTGTTTAATATTGTATTAGCAAAAAAATCATGATAATTTCTTGATGCCAATACATATAATGCCAGTTTATAACGTTTAAACTCAAATTAATTATATCTCGTGTTTATAAACCGTGAAAAACAAAATCAAATTTCACGTATAGTGCATAAGAATATCACGTTTCGATTTCGGCCGTCACCCTTCGGAGTTAACGCTTGCGATATTTCATCGGGCGGGACTGAGAATAGGCGTGTAAAATGATTAGCTGTAAATCTACTGTGCGCAGCCACCGCCTTCACGAAGAAGACGCACCTGGACGATCGCACGGTATCTATATAAATTTGATGTTTTCTCATAGTTAAACGGACAAGAAAGGGGGGCAAAAGAGGAATTACACGTTTTGAACGATGTTTATGGAATTCGAGAATTTCAACTACCGCAAATATAGACTATTTTTGGTCATATTTTCTTTATAATTATATATGATGTCTACGAAATAAGAAGTGCTTACTTCTTGTGAATTCTACGTATATGAAATATTTAGACAAATACGTTTAACATATCATTAAAATCATGGATAATTCAACATTATGTTTTAGTGCGAATAACATTCAAAGAAATAATTTCCATTTCTGTGAATGAAATGAAAAATAAACACATTACTTTTTAAATAATAATTATGATTTTAATTTTTTGGGTGAGTTAATGTTTTTCACTTGTTTTAATTTACATTTAGTCTTTTGCATTTAATTTGCAAATAAAAATTTCATATCAAAATCATTTTATATTTTTGGATAAAATTTAATAAAGTCCATAACTTGTATAAATGAAACCACAGATTAATTACAAAAATCCTTTACTTTCAGCGAAAACATTTATTTTGTATCATCGAAAATACCCACCTCGACTTATTACAAGTGTGTAATTTTGTTAGCGAACAGTTAAACGTGACATCTTGCAGAAGCGTTTGTTTTGCATTTTTTTTTCTTTTATTAGGAATCTGAATCTCGATATTATGACGGTGGATTCTTATTTCTTAGTTGCGGCATAAACCTGCCCAGAAAACGGCATGAAATAAGAAACGGACTCATTGTCGCTCTTAGCCAGCAGATTTATTTCGACATTCGTCTTGGGTCTTCTTGCCTAAGCGAGGAATCCGAGATAACTCAACGTTGGTTTGGTATATATTCCTGAAAGCTGCGCGAAAGAAGCGACACTAAAGCATTAGCCGGTGGATTCGTTGCGTTTTACGCGTATCAACTATCATCATACTTTAACATGATATCCAGCGATTTGCCTTCGTGGCTCTAACGGAGAAGACGGTAATCGATACCGGCGCTCTCCTGCCGTTCTGACAAATGTCCTAAAGTCTGTTTAACGCAGACCTTGATTATTGGGCTTCGTATCTCTCTTTAATTATAATATACGGGGTGAGTCACGACAAATTACCACTTCGAACAACTTCGTTACTGTTGCCATCGTGTTCGCCAATACCGACAATAATTATTCATTCTCATTAATGTTTCATGTCAATGAATGCGTACAACGACACTGCCAACTCGTGCACGTAATCATATTCAATACGGTAACCTTTTCCTTTTTCCGTTACCTTTTTCTTTTCATTCGGTGGGGTTTTTTTTTTATAAATAATCATCCACTTGTACTTATAAATGATAAATATGTATGATAATTGAAAGGGCTTGGAACTTATGATGATGCAGTATTTAACTTTTCATCAAACTTGTTAATCACATTGGTCAGAAAAGTCAGTTTTGATTATGCATGCATTCAATTTTCTGTAAATTGATTTGCGAAATTATTTAATAACTGAAAAATTATTGCCAAATATTATATTCGGAAAAAAATGTATTGTCAAATTGACTAACTTAACAGTTTTAATTATTAGTTAAGTAGCTTGCTTTTAGTTATTTTGCAAAGTAAAAATAGTACATCTTGACACTAGAGGCCGACAGGCCTCGTGTGACAAATGACATTTTTTGGTACGAGGGCTAACTTCATAGAGTATGGCAAAGTCCTTGTGATACGAGTGACGCAGTCACGAGTGCTACAATAGTATATTTCAGCACTAGTGGCCGTCAGGCCACGTGTGGTAAACGACGTTTTATTGTACGAAGGCTAACTTCATAGAGTACAGAAAAGACTTTTCTGTACGAGTGACGCAGTCACGAGTACGGTAAAGTTTGATATGAAGTTGGCACGAGTGCTATAAAAGTCTTTTATAACACTCGTGCCAACTTCATATCGTACAGAAAAGACTTTACCGTACTCGTGACTGCGTCACTCGTACAGAAACGTGGTTTACCACACGTGGCCTGACGGCCACTAGTGCTGAAATATACTATGCCGTACGATATGAAGTTTACACGAGTGTTAAAAGAGTAATGTAAACAACACTATGTAAACAAAGTAAAGAAAATAAAACAATTTAAGTAATAGAATGTAAACAAAGCAAAGTAATGTAAACAATGCAATGTAAACAAAACAAAGTAAATAATGCGTAAAGTAAATAAAACAAAGTAATCAAAATAAAGATAGTATACTATTTCTTGTTTTCTTAAAAAATATATCATGATTTAATTGTATTGCTATAGAAAATTGCAGAATCTTTCGATATTTTTATCAAATTGCATATTTCCTGTTCTTTTTATTTTATTTTACAGTTAAACTCATGAAAGTCAAATCCCAAATTTATGAACAAATCCGAGTGGTTAGTTGAATTGGTTATATAAATGGATCTAGAGGATTGTAGGGGGACCATGGTAGACGGCACAAGTAGCACAAAATGGCGGAAAAACGAGGGAAACAAGTGACTGGTGTCGCTTACACTGACTGGCACTGCATTTCTCACTCGCACAAGGAACCTTCTACCCTTGCGGTTACCAGTTGATCCCCTTGTGTTAGTACGATACGCTATCTTAACGTCATAACAATGGTCGTAACAATAAATTTAGTTTCCACGATGCTTACAATACTTCTAATTTTTAGCGAAATATCATTTACATTTTTATTAAGCTATTTAAAAGTAAATTATTTTTTGGGACATTTCATGTTAATCTATCTTTACAGATAACAAGAAGACGTATTATTAGAACATATATCAAAATTATTAAATTTTCTACGAAATAATTTAATAACTTTTTAGAAAAAAAAAAAACATTTACACATGAAAAATATATTATTGCACTATTCATATTGTTTAGTTTTTACTTATGTTCTTTTGTGTCAAATAGGAAACAAAATCAAACTATACTTTCAAATCAAAATGAAAGTATAAGATGAGGGAAATTAATTCGCTAAAACTTTTCTCTGGAGATGTAAAAAGAAAAAAATGATTGATATAATTTACGTTTGATATTGTGTGAGTGATTTGGCCAATGCATTGCCGTTGGAACAAAGACCTGGGAATTAATTAGTCCGCAGCAAGGTGAACCCCCTCGGAGGACAAAACATATGGCACGATCACATCGCCGCACCACCTGGTTCTTCTCTTTGCACGGGGTATACGTCCTAGTTAAGACTTAAAACATTCGACCAACTGTGGTATAGAAATCGGCTTCAAATACACGAAACTCTTGGAGAATTGTCGAAATTTTTTAACAACTGTTACTTTTGTCGTAATTAACTCAATTTTGATTTTATCGTTCTCTTTTTTCATTCATTTATTCTTAAATTAAAACCCTCTATAATTTCCTTTCGGAACTTACTGATTTATGGTCAAAGTTGTTTGCGTGGCTTGTTTTATTGTTATTTACTACGTTTTTCTTACTTTGTTTTCATTAAATAAAAATAATATTTTACAGGGTTGAATTTGAATATCTAATTTTTGTTTGTTTCGAAAAACAGTTAGATAATGCATTTTTTGTGCAGTCTGATGCGTTATGGGTCTGATGTGGCAGCGTAGACCCGGTTGACTAATAACACCATCGATCAGATGTTGACTTCATGTGGCGCATTTAATGCGTCGCGATGGCGTTGTGATACGCGCACTGTGAATTAGTTCCACGGTCAGGGGTCACGGACGGTTACAAGTTTCACTCGTTTGCACTTTTTTTCCATCAAAGGCGCATCTAAAAGTTACTAATCTGTAGATTGAGAAGCGTTGACGTTTTTACGCTTAATGATCACACATTAACTTCTATGAGATAACAACAATAATCCCAAGATAAGCCGAGAATACTTCAAATCAATTTAAAATTAAATTATTAAAATTAGCCCGAAATACTTCATTTCAAATTGTTTGTATCGTGAGGAGTTGATTTTTCAAATTTGCTGTGAATATCTTTCTTAATTTCATATAATATATTTCTGTAAAATAAATATTGCTGAGAATATTTTGTGATTGTCAATAAAGTGTATAAAAAGGAAAGAGATGTGCAAAACGAAACAAGTGTTGAGTAAAATGTGTTTAAGTCTGGAGGATAAATATTTGTAAAAGCACAATGATTGCATTGACTTGTTTTCCGTAGTCACATCATGCGATTAAAGTACGTGTCCACATGCAACGGTGTCTTGTTCACTAGGTCAGGAGTGCCAAGGAACCTTCGGGCCTCCGGCTGATCGTTGCGTGGCATGGCATGGCATGGCATGGCACAACTTGATGTGGCGTGCATTTTGTTCGCGATGCGTGCAGCCAACTTAACTCTACGATACTTGGCCGTCTTCACCTAACCGTTTCACGTCTCGAAAATTGAATATTCACGTGGGCTTCGTTCCCTTTTGAGTTCTGCAATTGTTTTCCGGATTATGTCCATCTTGTCAACATGGTCAAACAAGTCACTCAGTTTGATACACAAAATGGTTGTGGTTTTTCAAACTCAAGAGTCTCTTTTTAAGATTTTTATTTAACTAAAACTTTGTGGTTATGCTTAATTTGATTTAAAATTTGTTGCATTGCATTAACGGATTTTTCTGTCATAATTAGCACTGGCGAATTTGCATGTATATGGAGCGGCAATTTCTCAATTTCAATGGTAAATCAAGATGGAATCAAGATTTTTGTTTCACGATGCATAAAACAAGTAATTGTTCGTCATAAGCAGCGCGCACTTTGATTGCCGTCGACAGATTCAGAATGAAAATTAGTTCACGTTAAATCACAATCTAACCGTGACCAAATAGTTCTTTGAAACATCAGGCTATGAAATTGGGACATCACGAGTACTTAATGGCGGTGCTTGCGTTGAGTTATGCCAATTAAAAATTAATTTTTGTTATATGTACTTCTCATTATTTAGGTTTTTAGTTTTTTTATTCAAACATATAAGCACTACAAAGAATGTAAGCCATTCTGTGAATACATTCCTGGTGTATGTGAGCATGACATTTGCAATTTGACAGATTTAAAGTTGACTCTTATGAAACCATTTTATGCATTTGTTCCTCACATCAATATATACACACAGAGAAATATTTTGGAATAATTACTCTAGTTTACAGCAACGAGGACACATCAAGCATATTTTTAAATTTATTCCTGCAACTATGGGAAAATTACTTCAATAAACTAACGGATACTTTTGAGGTTCTTAAAGTAAGTAATAGAAAATACGTTATATTTTTCCTATAGTTGCAGGAATTAAGCTGAAAACATGCTTGGTGTGTCCTCGTTGCTATAAACTATAGTAATTATTCCAAAAAATTTCCTTGTGTGTACGTTCATTATGCACATAACTTTTTTAATTCTTTTTTATATAAATGCTAGGTAAACTATAAGACAATTTTAATTGCATATCTGAATTGTATTAAATTATTTTGTAATCATGACGGTTTTTCTCGTCCCCAAAAAGTGAACTAAAAGTGATACTTTATCTCCCTAAAGAAGGAAAGTAACTTTCTGTCCCTACATTCCATCCCTAGGGAGGAAAAGTAACTTGCTATCCCTATTTTCCATCCTAGGAAGGATATAGTATTTTTTGTATCAAGGGAGACAAAAACAGAAATTCGCCACCTCGTGCGAAGTTTACAATCCGAGCCGAAGGCGAGGTTTGTAATCGCACGAGGAAGGGATTTCTGTTTGTCTCCCATGGTGCAAACGATATTTTTCGTTACGAGGGAACGAAAAAACGCACTTTTCAAAAACCTCCTAGGAGTGAAAAGTGCGTTTTTCGTGGCTGAGTAACGAAAAGTAAATTTCCATTATATCATAAGCGATGAAAATACTTTACCGCCCAACGCAGAAAAACTGTCACTTTTGTTTTGTTTTTGTTTTTGTTTTCAATGAGAAAAATGATTTTCTTTTTTTGAAATTTTGAAAATTTTGAAAAAATAAATAAGTGATATAAGTTGAAAATATTGAAAAATAATCACGCACTGGAAAATAGTCAATCATTAGCAAAAAACAGCTGATGAATGGAAGTATATAGATTATATGCTCGACATAGAAAGAGACCGATTAACGCATTCATTCGTTTCTAAAGAACCGGTCGCAAAGTGTGCAATATAAAGTATTCGCGCAAGAGATGTATCTTTTTTGTCCTTGTGAGTAATTAGCAAGAGACCAGGACAATACGTTACGCCGATATAATCTTTGCTTCGTTACTTATTACACTCCCGTGTACCATCGTTTATCGTTCTATTTCTTTCATCTTGGGATTGCAGTTTTTTCTTGACACAAAATAACACAAATTTCAGACTTGAATTCATTATATGACTCTCAATTTTCAATCCAATAACCTGAAGTTAAATGCAAAGTTTCAAAGTTTTTGATAAAAACATTTTGTTTGTACATGCAGTCAGTGTATTAATTAAATATGTAATGAAACTTAAATGTGCATTTTATCATAAAATAATGTACATTTTGAGTTTGAATATTAATTGGAAGTAAAAATGAAAATATTCAAAGGGTGTCGATTTGCAAAATAGATTTTCCATTTATACATTTCTTGTTAAGATAAGAGTTGGCATCTTCTCCTATTACAGCTGAGTTCGCTTCTTGATTACGGATACGGTTCGATTATTACTTGTATACCATGCGAATTATATGTATGTACGCGTAGATATCTGATATACGTATTATTATGTAGTCTCATTACTTTATTAGCAACAATTACATGTGCATATTTATGGTTTATGTTTCTTGTTGAAAGAGACATCTATAATTGTAAAAGCCGTTGCTTCTTCATTAATAATGAATCAATGCTTAAGAAGAACTCGGTGATTTTCTTCATAACACTTTTTATATAATATTATTTCTAGGTTTTTTATATTTACGCGTACATAAATGTATTTTTAAAATTATATATGGGAAAAAGTATAAACTGAAAATAATTTTATTTTACTAATTTACTACTAATTTTATGTTAGAAACAAAATAATTAAAATTATTATGTCAAATAGTAAAAATGATTATTCATGCACTGATAATTGTTGGGTTTACAGATAATTAGGAATCTCATTTTAACTTATTCAAACCTAATTATTAGATGTATTTTAGAAATTTTCGAGCGTGATTATTATAATTAAAAGTCACTTTTATTCTTATTTGCAATTTTAAATATTCTTTAAATTACTTTTCTCCAAGTTAAATTTCCGTTTCTTTTTTTTTCAAAATGTATAAATATTTTGATAAAAGAAGTGAAGGCAATATTTATTTACAACTTGTAACATTATAAATCATTTTTCAAAATATGATGTTTATATAGTAATGATAATAATGAAATAATTATTTCACATTATCCGCATTATATATTTATATATACTATTTTACGTGTCATTACATAGATTGTTTTTCTCCGAAAACATAGTTATGCAACGATGCGTTTCTCATTAGGTAACTATGCACTAAAAATGGTTCTTTCATCATGATATGAAATGCAAAGGTGAATTAACATAATAGGCCATGTACCTTTTCAGCTTGTTTAACAAAAAAACAAGAATATCACAGTTTTTTACCAGTTGTAAAACAATTTGGCATTTATGATAAGAAAAAGTGCAAGAACATTATTAAAAGACTTGCCATTGTATCCTTTCGGTTAAAAGTTCTAATATCAATGTTCGTATTATTCATGAAATGCAATCATTATGTTCCATTTTCAGCAAAACAGGCTATGCCTATTTCAAGCATTACTGGAACGCATCGTTAATTTAAATAGCAAATATGGCGATGCGTTTATTTTGTTAACAATCTCCCCTTGCTTTTTACAGAAAAAAAATCCTTACATTCTTCAACCAACTATAATTACTATCATTTCATTATACTTTTCCTCTTTATTCTATTTTGTAATCGTTTTGAAGTATATTCCAATTTTCTTATGTTATATTTTATAATTGATTTTTCATTTTAAATTTACTTTATATTGTTGCTCTATTCATGTAAATATTGCATAATATTATTTTGTTTATGTTTTATCATTTTTTGTTCACGTATAGGTCATGCTTTGTCTTTTATGTTTCCACTTACTTCATATCATTGTTTTGTTTATGTTTTCATGTGTTTTACTTCACTGTTTTGTTTCCTTTATTTTTTGGTATTATTCCAACCTTTTATATTGTTATGTTATGTCACAATTTTTGTTATTGTTTTTGTTTTCTCATATAATTAATTTGTCTCTCTTAACTCTTATTACTGTTTTGCCGTTGCTAAAATATGTTTTGAGTAATTGTTTTAGAAGCAAATTCAGCATCATTTCATTGATTTATCTCTTCATCCTTAAATTATCGATAATGACCAAAATCATCATACCCATAATTCCAAACCTGACGAACGACGCAAATATAACATCAAGTAATTGGTCCCAGTCTTGTGGCTGATTTTTTTTCTCAAACAATATTTGACGATCGTAATGCACAGAATCAACATATCTGCAGAAATTAGCCATCCGATTACATAAGTCCGCACTGATATGAAATACAAAATGTGGCGCGGATAAAACATACATGCGCATGAGCGACTGTGTGTGAGTTCATGAATAAGAGGGTGGTATTCTTAATTAAAATGATTGCAGGCATTACGGCTAAACTCTTGCAATTAATACTGCCGTTCCCTCGTAAAAGTGCTGCGCGATGTCTGCTGGTGTTCAACGTATTTTCAGCTAATAACACCTTTACCACGTCCTCCGCCATTCTTATCGGAAGTCGTCATCATGCTGCTGCAGAGTGAGTAGCGTAACGAGCTTGTGTGCAGGCAATTTTTTGACGAGCAAGAATCGAATTTCATATAGTACAATGTTTTTTTTTCTTTTATATTCTCGCTGTCTCACTCGTTCTTCTGTATTGACCGGCGACGACATTTAATTATGGGAAAGGAATTATTAATCAACGCGATAATGAATCAACCTAAAACATCCATGTCAACAAAATCAAATAACATTTGCTCAATTTTAAAGATGCGAGATTAACAGTGTTTATTTCAAAAGATGTTGGCTCAGTTTAAACGTCAGAAAGAAATTATTTTGGAACAATTGGTTATAAATGATTTACATTTGATTTCTTTTGTAAAAGTCAGCCTTATTTAAAGTAGTAATCACTAGATTTTGAGTTCTTTATGCAATTAGTTATTCATAATAAATTTTACTGAACATATTAGGTACAATCAACATATCAACCAATCAGTAGTATCATTTGTCGTTCAACGAGTGAATGCGCATTTATTGATATAAGTTCGTCGTTGGAAACATTGTGACATGTCACGATAATGTCATGTGATTTAAGGATTTTGCACGAAAAAAAGGTGCAAACTTCGACCAGAGCTGACTAAATTTATAGTATATTTTATTTCATATTATGGATATGTTTTCAGAAATGAATATTAGAACAGGTTACTTGCATACAAATATAATTATTTAAATTTTAACTGTAAAATTCGTTATTTAAGTATATTCAAGAATTTTTAAAAAGAGTCCATTCATGATTAAGATTAACAAAAATATTTTTCCTTGTTATTCGCATTGAATAATATATTTTCATAATACGTTCCTGTAATAGTTGCTATCTTGAAATTGTGAATTTACGAGAAATAAAAAGAAAAGGTTCATTTAATTCCATCATTCATCATAAGACAACATAACGATAGTCTAACGACATGATCGCTACCATAAAGTCTTGTAATTACACTTGCAAGAATTCGCAATAGCTCGTGGGCTTTGCTAAATTTATGTCTGGCACGTCAGGAATTAAAGCTGGCACTTGTAGAGTTAAGGAAATAGGTAGCTTGAATTCCGTGTCACGTCACGCTACAAATTTTCGCGATAAATTTGTTCGCTACGTTTTGATTTTCGAATATTAATTACGAAGTATCGATCGTTAATTGCATTATTTGTGACGGCGTAAACCATAAAGCGCGTGTTTACACTACGAAACATCATGCTGCGCTCTGACTGAGAAATATACGCTGCTTTCACATCATTTATCATTTCAAATAAAAGCTAAAGTTAACATTTCATGCAAGTAACGATATATTTTTACAAGTTTCGAGAAATTTAAATTTCCCATATTTCAATGATTATTTATGTGAATAAGGAAAGAAGCCGATGTTCTTTTTCTGCAAATTTTCATACAAAACTTTTTTGAGCATGGAAAATAAAGAAGTCTAATGTTAATACGTAAGAATATTAAAAGTCTTAAGGTAACGCATACTGACTATTTCAGTTAAATAGAAAATAAATGAGTATTCAAAATCAAAATGAATTTTGACATGAAATAATTGGAAACTGACATTGGTGTTTCATTAATTTACATTACTTTGATTTAATAAGTAATTGTAAATTAATTGATTAATGCATTTAAATTTCAAGTTTAAAGTTGAAATAGTAACTAAAACTTTGAGAACTTTTTAATTATATTATTCCAATTATAACACTTTCTTCTTATCCCAGCTGATTATTTTTTTCTGTCTGTCTTAGATGATGTCATAAAATATTTTTTCATTAATATCCAAAGCATGATCAACCAATTCCTGACAGTTCAAACCATTTATTTCAAAGCATTTCGAAACATAAATAGATGTTGTTCGTAGTAATCACAACGTGTGATCACTAAAGTGCCTCACTGTTGCTTTTCATACGAGAAAAAAAAGAAGCCCGAGAATCAAGTCGATTATTTACAATATGTTCTATCCGGTGAATTACAAGCAAAAGTCGAGCTGGGATTGGAAGCGAGCAAACAGGCAGTAGCCAAGTCGATTTCCCAACGTGTGATAAGCAACGAATGATAACAGGCGTGCAAGTGCGACGAAAGGCTATCTAGTAGACCCCAAGGCAGGACCTCGTGGTCATCTTTCTCGGCGATCGCCAATAATCGTACTTGGCTCATTCTTTCAGAAGGCACACTTGGAAGGTGTAGAGAAGAGCATCTCTTGCCGCTATGTAAATTAATTAGATCCTTGGTAGACGCGCTGATTTTTCAGCCCGAACGTGATGCGAGCCTTGGCTCAAACGGCCTCCTCTACCGAATAGAAGACTAACTGAGGGAAGAGCAAAAAAGTTGAACCCTGCCAAAAAGTGAGACAGAAAAGAGTGCTTGGGTAATATTGCAGTGGAAGTCGGACAAGGAGAACAGATGCAGAAAAGAGTGGAGAATGAGAGTGTTGAGAAGGTGTTGTGGAAGCCAACAGATACCTTCGGCACAGCACTCGAGGATACTGATTGCTGATCTTAAAACTTGCTACTGCTTAACGTTCTTCGTCCCACGCGGCCTATTCTTTCGCGAGACCTTACAATTAATCGCAGTAACTTAGTATCATTAATTGTTTATAATTTGCAGATCTTAATATTGCATTGTCGAAACTGCAACTCATCAATAAGTTCTTCATTCAATTTGAAATTTTGTATTGAATTTCAATTTTGCTTCAAATACCTTTTGGTCTAAATGATCCCTTTTTTCCAAGAGGAATTGGCATTCATTCACACAGGATATCAATTTTGAAGAGATTGTTTGGATTTCAAAGGGTTGTCTATTTTAATCAAAGAATTTTTAATTCAACATTTTTTGTATATTATTATTTAAGTAACCATTTTTTTATTCAAGAAACATAAATACTGAAATAAATGAATTTTATTACAGCTTTAGTAAATACTAAAAAAAATCTGCAATTTCTATTAGAAAAATATATCATTTAATAATATAATTAGCGGGATGTGCGTTATTTTATTAAATGTCAGTAAATTGTATAATTTTTCCTAATAAAAATTCATTAAAAGTTAAAAGTGATTGAAACGCATAATTCGTTCGAATTATAATGTCCTCTTCTGTTGAAAAAATGTGCTTATATAACTCTATACCTTATGGAATGTAAAAATATTAAAATGTTCACAAACGTGTACAATTTCAAACATAACTAAACTAAATATTATTATTTTCATGGACTAATCTAATCTTTCCAAATTTACTTCAATTGCTCTTATAAATAAATTCAATATGTTAATTGTATATTGATATGTAAAATATTAAATAAAACTTTATTGTTCACAATGACAAAAGTAATTGAGAAAAGGGAGAATATTTGCATTTAAGGAGTTGTCGATTCAAAAATACTTAACAATTCGTAAAAAGTTAAGTGCGAAAAAGTATTGTATCAGTAGCGTATTCCAAGAGTCATTACAGAATGCGTTGAAAGGCCTTTGTGATAAATAAGATGAGATAAAATATAAAAGACACAGAAGTCGACAAATTCCGATCTAAAAAGTAAACTCGGCAGCGACGTAGTAGCGAGGTTATCACGCTGAGGAAGCTCGACCTCGGCCGAGGTGTGGGTGCAGTTACGGGCATTCACGCGGATTCGTAGGACTTTTCGTCGACGCGATTAATTGCTTCGATACGAGAGAACTGTACGTCGAAGGTGTATGTGCTTTGCGATTTTACGATTTCACCACTACGTCAGTCCTAATTTGACAATTTATAATCCCTTGTAAAAGACTTTTGCATTGTCAATTTCTTCCAATTCATTAATTCTGCATTCTACTTTTGCATCCAAATAATAATAAATTGATTAATTAAATTCAACGAAATAAGAAATGAAGACAAAATATAATTTTAGTATTTGATAGATATAAATTGGTTTCCATGTTATTTTATATGAAATCTTTTATGTTCCATTTTCTTATTTACGATTTGAACGATAAGTAGATATAAAAACTGCCGAAAGAAAATTGAAACAATTGAGCATTCTAGTTGTGCCAGTATTGTTTTCAAATGTTCATTGTTTTCACAAAAGTAACGAGTGAGTTGCGTGTTTCAAAGAGCTTGAAGGCATCGACACGAATGAAAGTATAGATACAGCGTATAAACAGATATAAGCAGATTCAGATAAGTAACAACAGAAAGCAATACTTCGGTTAAGGGAGAATTTAGTTGAATTGCGTGTCACGATCGATCACTTAATATCAGTTCGATGACGTCTCAATCGTTTTGTCTGTTCTATGATTATTCAATTAAGGGAGCTTGAATAATCTTTCATATTTTTTCACTTTTTTCCCGAAAATTCTCTTTTCATATGAATCCGATCAAATTAGATATATTATATGTGAGTTTGAGATTGAACTTACCTTGGAAGTAACTTTTCGTTCGGAGATAGCTAACACTTAGTCTTAATATACTGAGACGGTCCAATTTGCTAAGAATATTTTGTTCAAATGGAAGTAGAGATGCTAATGTATCCAATTCTGCATTCAGTCGTTCACGATGACGTTTACTGGGATTGGACTTCGTCACACCATCTTTTTGAGGAGGCTTTAAGCTAAAATCAGAATAACATTTACATTATTATTCATTAAACCTTTAAATTAATTTTTATCTATAAATTGAAATTGCTCAAACAAGGTTATTTTGAAACTATAATAGGTTTTATTTTGTATGGAGTTTGTTCGGCAAATTTTTGTTTATTAAAAAAGTTACCGTTTTTTATTTATAAATATAATTGTAATTGATGCAAAATAATTCATCTTAAATGATTAAAATCGTTACATAAAATTCCGTTCAATCATGTTTTAATTATTTTTGTTTTATTATTTTGAATCAACGTTTAGAAAAATCAAAACAAAGCATTGTGAAGGTCGCAGTATCTGTGTTTACAAACTGACTATTTAAACAACGAAAGAAAAACAGATACAAAAATGAGTTAATGAGTTTTTGCACATAGTCGCATAAGAATCATTGATAAACAAAAACATTTTAATTTCATTCTCATTATTCGCAATATTGAGGCACTAAAGTAGAATGTCAATAAAAAGACAAAAAAAAAAAAAAAAAAGAA